>JAODLL010045775.1:0-20123 GCA_026546735.1 Forbesichthys agassizii | reverse complement strand
AGAGAGAGAGAGAGAGAGAGAGAGAGAGAGAGAGAGAGACAGAGAGAGAGAGAGAGAGAGAGAGAGGTGGAGGACAAACAAATATATCTTGGTTGTTTTCTGTCATTGTACAAACACACACACACAAATCTTGCAGAGCCGCATGGTGATGTTTCCAGTAAATAGCACTAAATCATCCGTTTATAAGAATAATAACATCATGAGTGGATAAAACCTTTAGAAAAATGAACATGCACGCAAGCTTCACACAGTCGTC
This sequence comes from Forbesichthys agassizii, assembly GCA_026546735.1. Taxonomy (NCBI): domain Eukaryota; kingdom Metazoa; phylum Chordata; class Actinopteri; order Percopsiformes; family Amblyopsidae; genus Forbesichthys; species Forbesichthys agassizii. The sequence goes on along the minus strand of JAODLL010045775.1, from coordinate 19,867 downwards.
AAACATGTATAAACATTACAGACAACATTCAAAAACACATTCATGCAGGATGATGTGATGTTATACAGGCAAACATAATATTACACACACACACACACAAACACTTTATCTTTATAATAGTGACGTCTAAATGGTCTTGATTAAGAGGGAATGACGGGGGGAGGGGGGTGCTTGCACACATTTAATGGTGCATGGTTTTATTGAATATTATAGCAACATTTTACGATAAGGTCAATTCTGGGGGGGGGGGGGTGGATTTCATTACAAGGCAAAGCACACCCTAAAACTGCCTGTGCCAAATGTCTACAGTGTAATTGCTGGACGTGGTGGTTTTGCTCAGAGACATCAGCACACAAAGCACAAAGCTCTGCGACCAAGTCAAGCTATTCCCACCTCAACTCACTCAACACACAGCAGCTCAGCTCAGCTCAGAAGGTTTGGTGCGCTAATACAGGAGGAAATGTATACAGCCCAGCACTTAGGGGCACACAGTACAAAGGGCAGGTAATCAGGTGAGAAGGAATGAGAAGGCACCCACACAGGGAAAAGCTCTTCCCCACAACACACACACACACACACACACATGTGAAGCAAGTGACTTTGACAAATGGCTTTTCTGAAACCAGGGCAGCAGTTTGAGCTGGCACGAACAGACAGAGCCCACTGTGTCTATGACTGTGTGTGTGTGTGTGTGTGCGTGTGCGTGTGAGCGTGTGCATGTGTGTGCGTGTGTGTGTCAGACAGAAAAAGCTCTGTCCTGGATAAAATCTGAAGCATCCAGTCAGCAACATAGCAAAACAATCTAATGACATTGCTTTGAAAAGCTGACAATGCATGGCCATGAATACACACGTGTGCACGCACCACACACACACACACATTTGTATTTTGTACCATTTGCGGTTTAATAGGCTGTAATACTTATGTCTCACCTTACACAAATGTGTCAAAAACATGTATTGGGCATTAAAAACGGATTTTCTAGAGCACAATTCATCAAATGGACAGGGAACATTTTTTATTTCCATATTTGTATGTTGTTTGATACTATGAAACAATTATAACTGTCAACTTGAGGGAGTCAATAATGCAATAATGCAAGCTGGAACACGCTGAAAAGGACAAATTTGCATTGTCTGTGAAAGGAAATGTAAGCCAGAGAATTCAGTAACTGATTGCTTCATAATAAACATACACAACACACAAAGGAGATGAAAGCAAACAAAAGGGAAAATGCAGGAATTTACTTCCCGTATTAACCTAACCTGATTTCCAGACACAATATTCACAAAGTTGTTGCCTCCTCAAAATATTGGACAGCTTTTAACCAATTGGAGTTGCTACAACTGTTTGGGTTGCTTCATCTACCTCTACCACCATTTCCAAACACACCTGACTTCAACATTATCGCACTAACCCACCCTGATTGGACCGCCAGCAGGGTGGCTGTGAAAATGCTACTGCAAACAGGGTTTTCACGCTATAGTTTAATCTAAGCAAAAACAAATTGGCGGGCGGAGCCAGGCAACCTCTTATCGAGCGCAAACACATTTAATATACAATAGTATTGAAATGTAGTAAAAGTTGGTAATTTGGTCAAAATTACAAACAGAAATAAGTAACTAACATTATGAAACACAAGCCAAAATGACATTAAACACCCATTTGCTCTAAATCCATTATGACATGATGCGTTTTGACCTGCCTTCCTTTCTGTAAATCACCAAAGCATTTTTGGATTGAGGATTTGATTGTCTGTATTACTTTTACTTTCACCTAACCTACTTTCCCTGTGTTTGTTTTGCTTGTGTATAAAGGCTGCACAGCACAGGAACTAAATGTCACTTCAAACACATCAAAAAGTATAGCTTTGGGGGACAAGTATAGGCTTTCCTTTTTACTTAATATTATTTCTAAAGAAAGTTTTTGTTATAGTTACATAATTCCTTTATATGTTGTTGAATATAATATTAAACAAATGTATACACAAAAAAAAAAAAATTTTTTTTTATGTACGCATTGTGTTGACAGAGACTAACCATTTAAAGCATAAAGTGTTATGTACAATCTAAAAAATAGTCAAATGCATACTGTACAGTACAGTCCTTGTAAGGCAAACAGTTGCAAAATGACAAACAGTACAGTACACACACATTACTTATAGCTATGCTAACAAGACAATCTATACATGTTTTTGTAAAGACTACATTTAAATTGTCCATTGATAGAAAATGCATACATTTATTTATTTATATATATATATATATATATATATATATAAATACAGTAGGCTATATGTCAAAAGAAGATAGCTCTTCTATACAGTGTGCAGGATCATCTGTTTGTTTTACTGGGCTAAATACAGTAGGCTATTTGTCAAGAGAAGATAGCTCTTCTATACAGTGTGCAGGATAATCAGTTTGTTTTACTGGGCTAAATACAGTAGGCTATATGTCAAGAGAAGATAGCTCTTCTATACAGTGTGCAGGATCATCAGTTTGTTTTACTGGGCTAAATACAGTAGGCTATTTGTCAAGAGAAGATAGCTCTTCTATACAGTGTGCAGGATCATCAGTTTGTTTTACTGGGCTAAATACAGTAGGCTATTTGTCAAGAGAAGATAGCTCTTCTATACAGTGTGCAGGATCATCAGTTTGTTTTACTGGGCTAAATACAGTAGGCTATATGTCAAAAGAAGATAGCTCTTCTATACAGTGTGCAGGATGTGATTGACGCCATCCAAAATAGAGCAAGTGATTTAGAGATGGATTCGCTCTGATGCCAGCGGTAAAGCGGTAGATGAAGATGCTGGACAAAGAAAATCCACAACCCGCTGACTGCCTAGCCAGTGATAATGCGGACATCGAGCCCCGACCAAACAAACAGATCATGGCCCGTGGCAGCTATCGCTAGGGACTTGATCAGTCCCGATATTGATTCTTCTGGTGTGGATGTCACCCATGATGCAACGGGAGGCCAGTAAGACAGACATCAAGTAGCCCTTTGAATGCTAAAGAGAGACCGTCCTCAAGTGATGGGCGTTGCCCGGATGACCCACCCAAGAGGTCATCCGCACAGCCCCCCCACCCCACTGTACGGAAATACATTTCCTAGAGAGAATAGAGGACAGGGCAGCCACTGCAATAAAGGATACGGGTGTAAAAGGATAATTCTCGTCTTTGCTTTTCAGATGAAAATAACTTGAAGAGTAAACTGTACCAAGTGCAAATTAACATGGTTGAACACGGCATGCATTGTTATCACATTATTATTATGATTATTATTATGATTATTAATAAATTACTATTCCTAAAGAATGATGGTTTGCAATTATTGTTCATGATATATAATGTTACTGTATGGCGCTACATAAGCAATCAAACTTGCAAATTATCCCTTAGCTGTTCACACAATGTGGAGTATGAGTAGAAAGAATCTGCTCCCATTACAATATTTCCCAATATAAACATTACAACATTATAACTCGTGTTTTACTGTGATGCCGCAGGAGATTGCCACACCAGGTTTTAGCAGACGTGACTTCATGGTCCTTGTGGAGATTTAGAAGACACAGATGTGATCTGAACACATCTTTATTCCGTCTGTTTGGTGCCAGGACTGGAGACAAAACGTTCAGCTCATCTATTTAACATGAGATGTAAATATCACTAGTGGACTGCACAGTGGACACGGTGTGTGTGTGTGTGTGAGACGAGGGAAGCTAGGCAACGTTAGACAGTATGGAAGGAGGTGAAGGAGAAGTTGGAAAAGAGGAAGAGAGAAATTGAGCAGGTTGGGATGAAAGAAGGAATATGAAATACATCAATGTGGCGTAAACATAAGGAGTGGAGAGGGGTTAGCAGAGGACCAATAGGAACGGAGCGATTGAACCATTCAAATAAAGCCTTTGAAATTAAGTGTGATGTAAAGTGTAGAAACAAGACACTGAGAAGGAGAGAAAAAAGGAGGGAGAAAAAAGAGAGAGAGAGAGAGAGAGAGAGAAGTCAGTCTGTGCCCCAAGGTAGATGAAGGATCATGACCTTCATGAAAGAGCCTGTTGTCACTCAAAGACCACACACACACACACAACACACACACGCGCACAGAGCGATGAACTTTCATGCCTCAATCCCTAGGGACCTTTCTCTAATGTCTAGAACTCTGTGTGTGTGTGTGTGTGTGTGTGTGTGTGTGTGTGTGTGTGTGTGTGTGTGTGTGTGTGTGAGCGTGCACGTGCAAGCATATGCATTAACCTACAGTTAAACCTTTACTACTTCAAAAATCAATTGCCCCATTATAAATGACACACATTACAGAGGGAGAGAGAGCCTGACGTCACTTAGAGCACACTTAGCGTTTTAACCTTAGCCATGCCTAGCATAATTTCTTCCATTTTTAACAGAATCACATTTATTGCCAAGTACATATGCACATACACGGACATTTTATTGGCAGAACATGTTTCTCGATAAAAATATGTTAAATAAAATATATAAAGTAAGAGTAACTAATTACAATATCTCCTGTGGGAGACTAGACAGTCGTTTGCCAATTATTTGCGACATTTGTGCACATTTGTGGCTTTACAGGCTTTGAAATAATATTGGCACAATTATTTACAAACAATTATTCAACTCTAGTATATATTACAATATAATACATGAATTGGCAATAGCTGGCAATAGCACAGTGTTGGGGGTAACCCATTACTTAGTAATGCGTTAGAGTACTTTTTGTTGTAACGATTAACATAATGCGCTAGTTTTGCAATTTAAGTATTCCGTTTATAGTTAGATTTTCATATACCTATGTCAAATTTGCCTCACACACACAAAAGAAAATCCCACATGCATTCAGTTTCCTTCCTTGGTGGCCATAGGCTACAGTAGCAGAATACAATCCTACAAATGTCAGTGGGCTGCGTACGAAGTGCACCAGATTAAAGGGTGATCTATATTAGCATGCAGCCAGCAAGTTTTATTTTTTACACTTCTGCACACAAACAAGATAGCTAGCTTACCTGACAAACTGCATGGACAACAGAACAACAGTCTAATTTTCCCACGCATACGTAGGTACAGTAATCAGACAGCAAATTCACATCGTACCACCATGAATATTTGTCTTTTGTTTATTGATAAAAGAGTCTGGCTTGCGGGAAATTCCTTGATCATCCAATCATTTAGTTGTTGCATGCAGGTTGATCAACATACGCGCCATGTTAACTGAAAGTTCCAGTGCGATATTGCTAAGTGGGCTACATAAGAGGCTCTTCCGTCAACATCTGCAAAATTATTTCTCTCTGCAGCGCCATTATCTGGCCATGCCGGTATATTTACATTGAACAAACTTGGGGGCGCTGTGGGGTTTCCAAAATCAAACAATTGTATTGTAGATTTGCATAAAGAGTTATGTTGTATAACATAGAATGAGTTATGTGGTACAGAAGCATTAACTAGCATTAATTGTCATTGTATTTGTGTAACATATTGTATTGTATTTTTTAATCAGAAATGTTCATTTAAAATATTCATAACCTTTTCCATCATTAGGCATTTGAAATGAAAAGCATTATTATTCAGAACATTGCGTCAATCATGAAATATTTCCCAGAAATTGAATTATCACATTTCCCTGATTCAATTTGCATAACGCCTGACTAATAGTCTAATTGTAAGTCTTGAGTCCAGACCCCTCTTTGCTGTTTTCTCAGTAACAATGAAAACAGAGAAGGAACTTCTGCACTCTGCAGTGCTTACAATATCAGCTTGTTTTAGCACTGCAAGAGACTTGTCGCTCAAAGTAAAAAACAATTCCACTTTGGGGAAAAAGTCACTACTCTGCTGCCAGTACTGCACTTCAAATAGGCTTGCTATGTCATAACAGCAGGCACTGCAACCTGCACAGGGATTAGGAATGTGCTGGGTGGATGCAGACCTTCACAGCTAGTGCAGAAACAAATCTAGCTGAGTATGAAAACAAGGACAGAATGTATTTGATGGGACATATCATTTCATAATTAGAACAACAGCTTATCTGCATGCCTGAAAGTGGTAGCTATTAAGGTGCTGTTAAGGAGGTGGAAAGAGCTAGCCAGAAGACTAGATACCTACAAAAAAAAACACACCTTAAACAATTTCTTTGTTCTTTCTTATCAGTCGCCATTTTGAAGAAGGGGACTTAGCTGTATTTGTCTGCTATTCAGAGAAAACAGCTAAAAGCTGGAGCAAAGGACACCAGCGCTCTATTTACCTCTAAATATTGCATCACCTCTGGCCTTATGGGAACATCTCCAAGAGTCATATAACAGGGCGTTTTGTCGCTCTCTTGCCCTTTGCTCCAAAATCTCCCACTAGCATCTTTTTTCTATCTTCCACTCTCCCATAATGTGCTATCTCCATTCCTGTTTTACTTTTCTTTGTCATAATGTGAGAGTTTTTCATACCCTTTGCACGTACAGTACATAGAAAATGGCTGACACATTTGTGGAAAATACATATTTCTTCACCATGGGTACACAGAACATTTTCCTGCTAAATGCTACAGTAGCTCCCTAAAACAGGTTAGGTGTGTGCATGTGTGCATGCGTTGCCAACAGTTGACAACAGCAGAATACGGGGTTTCCAGTGTATGATGTGAATATCTAGTCATTACCTTTCGGCACAATAGTTTTTCGACACTTTCAGAGATCCCTTGATAACTTTGTCAAAGCATTCCACTCACACAAATCTTTACACCCACCGTATATCTGCACTAGGGATGACACAATCACATTTTTTTCAGTCCCGATACAGATACAGATACAGTACCTTCACTTTGGGTATTAGCCGATACCAAATACCGATCCGATTCCAGTTTTAAATTAAGATGAAAGTTTCACTGTGATTGAGGAACAGACTGGGTGGGAAACATTGCTTTCCTCACTCTAAAATCTAAACTCTGTAGAACATAATATAACATGGGCTATATATTAATATAAGGAAATATTAAAATGTTGTCATTGAATTACATGCGTTCGTTTCAGTGATTTTGATAAGTTGCAAAATAAATGCAAATTGGCATTTATTCCAATTTGCATTTTTGAAACCTGCTGTTGTGTGGCCTGGGTAGGTTAGACATTGTTGATGCTTGACAGCGTGTAAATTAATTTAATTGGATCAGCCCCATAGATCGGTTACAACTGTCCAATTGTTACCGATACAGATCCAGCTACGTTAGTCAGTATGGGACCAATTTCCGATCTCAGTATCGTATCGGTGCCATCCCTAATCTGCACCCCATAACTCTTTCTAGCAGCCACCAAAACTTTTTTTTTATACAACACTAATGATTCCTCGTATTACACCATGTTGTTGTGTTTGGTATAGTGCAATTAACCATTAAAAAGTTTTGACCCTTATATTGTACTCTTGCCGATGGTTTAAATTGCTCTCTCTCTCTCTCTCTCTCTCTCTTTCTCTCCCTCCCTCCCTCTCTGAAGACCTAGGTAGCGGGTTTGAACCGTTTATAACCTTCCGTTAATTCCCAGGATTCAGCGCCAACAAGCTGCTACCATTCCAACAGCTCAGCTCAATGGCTGTTAATTGCAGGGAGTGTGACCACACAGGATAATGGCACCTGAAATACAACCGCCAGTGTTCGTGTGCAGCCACATGGAATAAGTGCTCCTACTGTATGCATGCGAGAAAGTGACTGTAAGCCCACACCGGATAAAGGCATCTGGAGACCCGGACTTTAAATTATCAAGGGACGACAATCAAGAAAATCACGGACAGAGACTCCTAGTGCGCACACGCATAATTTATCCTTTCTTCTTCACACGAGAAGGTAGCATGTGGGTTCACCATTATATTGCAGACTGGAGAACATACAGTATATTGACAATATGATTTTGACCATAACAACTTTTTCCTAAAACTTCAAAAGCATCAAGTTGTAGTCTACCTTTTATATTGTATAAAATACAACTTATGCAAAGCGGCATGACATTTTTAAGGAGTTAATTATTCTCATAGTCGAATGTGAAAAGGGCCCCAGTGTACAACCACACAGCCGAGAGCTAAACCCACTGGCTTTATCTAGCTGATCTGGTATGGGTGTAATGGCACATAGCCTTCAACCACACAGAATAACTAGCATATAGCATACTATAAAAGCAGTTAATGGAATCCTTGGAAATCTAAAGGGATTTTTAATGGAATGCATGGCCAATATAAATCAGTTTAGCATATACAGTATAACATAATACACTTTAAATCATATTATAGAAGTGTGAAAAAGGGTGAAAAAGTTTCCACGTAACGGTAGTTGTGGGTAGATTATGGCTTACCACACAAAATAATGGCACAGAGATGCAAACCGATGAAAAACACATAAAATAAGGGCACCGAGTGTGCAATCGGACATAATTGGCCTTTAGAGCAATCAACCTTCATTACCCACCATCATAATTGCATTCAGAGCAATCAACAAGGCAGCAACATCATTAGGGTTCAGCCTGCACCAACATGCCCATATCTCTGCTTAGCTCTGCACTTTGCATGCCACATAGCCAATGACGTGATGCATGGGTGCAATTGTCAGACTCACAGTGGTTCAGCACACCGTGACGACGGCGTTCAATTATTCTATTTCCATTGAAAAAACTTAGCGTGCGTCAATTTTAGATTAAATCGCACTGTGCTCGTCGTCGCATGAAATATCGCGAGCTAAGGAGGACTTACCTGGAACACTCCTCAGTTTGTGCCTTTCTGGTTGAAAGAAGCGTGACAAAGGATTTATGGAACAAGAAAAGGAATTACAAATCATAAGAGCAATAATAAAACACGACAGCCAACATCACGGCCCAGAAAGCCACTCATCCTCATTGGATTCTTGTTTGGTTGTTTCAGTTTGAAATTCATAGTGCATGTCCAACCGCTGTCAGTGCAGAGTGCAGTTTGCATTGATCTCTACTCCTCCCCCTACGCCTTTCAAACATGAACAGCTGAGGCTAAAGGCCAACCACTGAAGGCGTCGACGCGCGTCACGAGACGCCAGAGTTTTAGATAGTTCTTTTTAAACGGGGCATTGCCCACTGGCGACATCTGATGCGCATTGACGCCAGGGATTAGAACTATTTCTTGAGCGCCGTAAAAATGCACTGAACATCTGCAGATATTTGAGCACCTCCGTCGATTTGTCTTTACGTTTCGAAAGTTGCATTCCTTGACGCGCCGCCAAACAACACTGCCAGTGGCCGTTAAACGTAATCGCAACGTACTTTTAAACCAAACCGTAATTCAATTAACACGTCACACTGGTGCCCGGTCTACTGAAAACTAAATTAAACTGGCCATTAATGACTGAGTACATTAATGGCCGACTAAACTGAAGAGTACATGCGACTTTTAGATCTCAGAAAAGCTGTTCCCGTTTTGTGAAATCATTAAAAATCTACGTTCCCCTCTTTCTGTGAATGCTCATTGTGTCAGCTCATTCCCGCCGCGCCTGGCTTTGGGTTTTGCTCTTTATGTGTGTCAGCATGTATCTTACCTTCATCTCTGTCAGTCTGTCGGACTGAATATCAGTCAGACCACCTCACGGGATTTGTTTCTTCAACTTTTAAACCATCTACACACATCCCCCTTCTTTTGAAACAGTACAGCATGCAGCGGAGAGAGCAACATTTGCCTTTGCTAATGGCTAATCAATATGTTGCTGCCAATAGCCAGGCACACAGCAAGCCACACCCTGCATGTTCCATTTAAATGAAGTATTGTGCCTTTTCTTTTGTCTGTCTGCTTTCATAGCTATCAGGCTTGTCTGCTTGCCTGCCTGTCTCATTTTGCATTCAATGCAGTCTCTCTGGTAAACTGGTTGCTGTATACCTGTCAGTCTGAGTTGGTGTTTGTCAGCATGAGACTTTCTCCACCTCTCTCATTACAGCTAAACGTATATCTGTCTCCACATCCCAGCTGTCAGCTGACCTGTTTTTCTTGAATGGACTTTAAGAGCCCCAGTATTGCACCGCTTTATTTATTTAAAAATTATTTTCAATTTTCGTTCCACGTTTGAAACTAGAGCACGCAGATGTGTAACAGGTTGCTCACAGAGTGTAAAAAGCAGTACAGTGATGTAATCCCAATTAAATTCTGTATAAGTAGTTATCATACTCAGAAGTTGGAATCAAAAGTGTAGCATTTCCCCGGAGAAAATGACACAACAACGTGTATTGACCTCTCTTCCACCTTGTCTTGTTTAACTTCTGGGTCATCATATATCTGTTTATTTCAAGCCTCTCCTCGGTGGTCTAATTGTAAAGTGGCTCGGAGTGACTTTGATGTTTGCCTCTTTGAGAATTTGAAGACGAGAGAAACCATTAGACAAAAGACGAGACAGAGCAATTCACTGTGAATCCTTTATTCACTCGCATGAGAGGCAATGAGGGAGGGCAAACAGAATGAGTGAGAAATGATAGCAAGTCATCTAAAAGCAGAGAAAGTTGAGGAGTCATGTTCGGTAAAACTCAATTACTGTATGTTGAGTTCTTACTATACTGTATGTTTTTAAATGAACGTAATTACAAACTTTTGCCAAACACAGTTTCTGGTTAGTTACCTGCCTTCCACAGGAAACACGTTGAGAAAAATAGTTTAACGTGATCAATTGAATTATTTTGGATATAAATACAGCCGACTTATTAGATACTTACTTTGAGGTTATACCACTGTGAAAATGTAACAGGTGAAAGTGATTCAGAATCTGTTATTAAAGTAAGGATCATAATATATGATGTAATTGTAAGACATAGCCTATGTAGGTAGCACATTACTTAAATAGCTAAGATAAGGTTCTAAAAAGTACTTGATCTGTTGTAAAACTGGTACTGCAGGTGGTATCAGGCACACAGATTATTGCCACTGTATTGCAGACTTTCTCGTCACTCGTTTTTATTTGACTTTAGGTTTCTCGCCTTTTTTATTCCCATTTCCCATTTTGTGCTTCACACGTTCTTAAGTTCCCCACCATATAATGAACCTGAACAAATGGAAGTTAGCAAAGAAATGTCGTTTGTGAGATTGAGTGCTCAGCAGTCATGTTTCAATTCCGCACAATGCCAGTTAATGGTCTTCCTAACACTAGTGTTCTTTCCCTTTGCTTTTAGGTCAGAACAATACAGAACAGAAACAACTGTTTTCAAATTTTGATATTGTGTATTGTGTGGATATTGTCTGGAAATAAGGTTAGAGTCTTATGGAAGTGTTAACCGACTGAAGAGGTTAACATATGGTCATCGCCCACAATGTCTTTTAAATACTCTAATTTTAGACACATTTAAGTAATGTGTGCCAAGGTGGACTGAACACAACTCCAAATGAACTCAATGAGAAATCAGACATTTCATCCACTGCAATTCAGAGACAGGATTGCAATAGACATCTTTAAAACAGACCTGGGGTGAAGTTTACTTCTCTAGAACACATCTGAACCTAAATAACTCCATACCATACACACCACATACATAATACAGTTTGAGTCTATGATTCTGATGTACAGTATAATGTGATTCTAACTTGGTGGAACTTCTGCAACAAAGCTGGTGAGCCGGTGAATAAAAATGAAAACAGCTGAAGATAATCTATCATGGTTGGAATCAAAGATGTATTACGTTTCAGTTCACACTCATTTGTCTTTATTTTCTCTGTGAGGCGTTCTCCCCTGTCGTCTCTCGGTCTCCAGCTCTGTGTGTGTGTGTGTGTGCGTGCGCGTGTGTGTGTGTGTGTGTATGTTTGTGTGTGTGAGGCGTGTGTTTTTTTGCACGCAATCGAGTGTATACTGCATGATAAGACACACTGGGAACATCCCAAGTGTCTTCACCAAAACACTGGTTTTAAATCCCGTTCAACAGCTGCCTCTTTCTAAACTCAGATTTTCCATTCCCACTATGTTTTTTACCACGCCATAAACAAACAAATTAATCATTCATTATCTACGCTGTTCACTTCTAAGGTGATTATTTGATATAAAGGTAAGGTCAACTATTGCAAGCTAATTGTAAGCTAATACACTCTTTGTCAAATTTAGCAAATACAGTATCTCCTTGCATTTTGCTATCTTACCATTCTTTGTGTGTGTTGAGAAAATAAACTGACACTTCTACACAGCCCAGACACCGTAAATAGGAACATAAACAAAGTGGCGAACACTCGAGTATTCGAGAAACAACTGAAGTCAGTTCATCGTTGGTTTATCCTGTGGTGTGAACAAGGGATAAGCACGTCAGTGTGTAGAATTATATTGAGGTAAGGAATCTATAAAGCCAAGGGTTCAACGCAAAAATCTATTTTGCTTTTACACAAGCAGCTGGATGACATCTGGTTCTTGGCAGTACCATTCCTCTAGACTACACGTTTGTGTGCACTTTTGAATTGGCCTAGTATATATGTGTGTGGTGAGCTATCTACATGTACAAATGTACCTGCATGGAAGTGCTCTGGTAGTCACTGTACTGTATATTTCAAATTTGATTGTGTGTTTGCGTTTGCGTGTGTGTGTGTGTCAGCGCGCGTGCGTGCGTGTGTGTCCTTAATCTGCGTTTCCCCCAATTCACAGACCATTTTCTCCCGGAACTCGTAGCAATCTCGACAAAACACAGCCATCCAATTAAATTATAGTCAAGGCCCTGTACAACAGTGAAAAGCAAACACGTTGCCTGCCAAGGCAAAGAAACACTGTGAAAGCACTATCAGATACAAGACACATTAAGCCAGTGCCTTGAGAGGTAGAGGAGAGAAAACGTCTCGGCCAATTACAGCAGCAGATTTTGCAGTCCGGCGCCTGGATGGATGAATGCATCAATGCACAGAGCCGGATTTCTAATCTGACAAGACACCGTGAAGGGAGGTGTGAGAGAGTGTAGGGTCGAGGGAAAAATCAATACCACTCATAACAATAATGGCCTAGTAGTTGCTCTTTTTTCTATAGCTATTCTGTTGTGTTTTGGCCCTGTTGCATGTTGCACTGCCTGCCTGAACTCATAAGGCACTGCAGTAGAGTCCACTTGATAATGTTCTCTGTTTCATGTGCGAAGGCCTCAAGACTGACTGCAACACACACAATAGGCAACTGATATTGTCTTGATCTCAGTCAGAGAGCGAGACAGAGAGAGAGAGACACCCAAGGAGAAAGGTATGGGGGGGGGGGGGGTCTAACAGAGTCTGCCTAACACGGTTGAGAGAACAGATGGAATAGAAATGATATGTACATGAATATGTAAGAACAGACAGAAGGCCACAGAAATAGGCAAAGAAGTACAGGCAGGCAGAGGGCAATGCAGGCCATTTTATCTTTCCTATGGATGACTCAAGGACCTGACTCTTGACAGTAAACTATAGCCAACCACACACACACACACACACACACTCTGGAGACAGTAAAAAGACAGATATGGCAAGCATGTACTATAAACTTGCACACTAGCCCGCACAAAAACTAACGAGATGCACGAAAGACACAGTACAAACATACTGACATGAACATAAACACAAAATCAGGTTGCTGTTACTGGTACTGTGTACCACACTGAACAGAGCAGAACAGTCTGAATACACAATATGTATTGTTGTGCTGCCAAAGCTGTGTACGAGTGTACAGTATGTGTGTTTGCCGGTATTGCATCTGTCCTTAAAGACAAGTGCTAGTCAGATTTGAGCACACACACACATACACACACACATAGATGAGTTTTGATGATGTAGAAAGTTTATTAACTCAATAATAATTCAGCAACCTACTTCCTTCCAACTCCAGAGTACACTTGACTACTTTATTCCTTATCGTAACATTAACATCACACTTTCTCTAAACCCAGACGTTTGATAAACGATAAAACTAATTGCATATTATATCTGATGTCTTTCAGTTCATACAAAATATGCAGTCTTTCTGATATGTAGAGATTAGGCCTATACGAAAACTGTTATATGAGTGAGGTGGGGGCAATGAGGTTTCAAGTCACCAGTGTAAAATATCCAGTACCGTACAAACATCACAATAAAACCAGAAAATTTACATTTAGGCAATTCACATGGACGAATCGACAAACTAACATTGTTTTTTCTGCAATTACAGTTTATTGTTTTTGCCTGGAGGCCATGGCACACAAAGATGACAAAATTATTTCACATCCCACTCGGAAAGAACTCCTTCGCCCTAAAAAACGCCTTGGTGTGTGTTACACTAAAGAGATTTAAAAGTGTGTATGTGTGTGTGCGCGCGTGTTTGTGTTTATATGCAGCGTACCCATGCTTGCGTGTGATGGAGATTTTATGGAAGGCCAGAGAATGAATGTGCATTTTGGGAGATACCCAACTGCAAGGTTTCATTGGTTTATATGTGTGTGTGTGTGTGGAAGGGGGTGTGCATGCGTGTTATTACAGCCAGCAGTGAAGGTTTATTGTGGCCATAATGCATTTGGTGTTCGCTAAATGGAAGAAACCATTACCCTGTCAATTCTGATGTGTGTCTGTCGTTGTGACTTCACTGTGGAACATATTAAATTCCCACTCCAGGTTTATAGCCATCTGTGGATTGCCGCCATCTCAAGTGTGGTTTATTCTGCTGGTTATCTTTCTGATCTGCAATAGGATCTGTGCAGAGAAAGCACTGCATGTGCCACATCCACATGTACACTACGCTCACTGTCAATAAAAACAGCTATGACAGCGAAAGAAGCCGTCTTGGTTTACATCTGTGAAAGCAAAGTATAAGTAATGGGAATCTAGGCAGATGGCGCAGATATTGCCTCTCTGCGTATAGTTCTGTGACCTCATATACTGAAGCTTCAGATGACATTCTTCTTGCGCTGTTGCCACGGTAGCGTGGTCACACAGAGTGAAATCAGGGTTGCGGTGCACAGCCTGGCATTATCTTTCATGTTGTGCACTTTATGGAGATTTGTTGTAAAAAGTAACAATTGTTGGAGGTGTTAACCTCTTGACGCCTGAATATATTTCCAATAATAGAAAAAAACATAATGTTGTGTGTTGTTGCTTTCAAGTTGATGCTAGATTAATTTTTAGCTTGTTCATTTTTATATAGCACGTCTTTGTTTTAAACGTTTGGTCCAAATTAGGGACACATGGTGGAAGCCTCGGTGAAGACCCAGGCGGAACCTACGTGGCATCTTGGCCAACCTGTGGTGCACCAAAGTTGGCTTAGGTTCCAGCCATTACGGAAGTCGCGAATTAGTGACAAATTGAAAAATAACATAGAAAAATATCACTCAAAATATGTTTATTCCAAATTGTTAGCTATAGAAGCAAACAATAAGCTTGTACATTTATTTTTATCTTAGCACAACCTAACTCCTTTTGCACAATTTCGTCATATTTGCAGCCTCAAAAGCACATGGAATATCCAACAATAATCTTCCTTTAACCAGATGTAGTTCCCACACAGATTGGTCCAAGGAGAAACCAGTGCATAAAAAATGTTCCCACGTATGCACCGACATGCACGGAACTGGGGGAATGCATACGCTATCTCAGCTGCAGTCTGACTCGAACCGGTGTTTCGCAAATACGCCTCAATGCCCTGTTAAATTACAATCCAATTTACAATATGGTTACTTAAGTTATGTAAATTCCATCTTACTTGCATTGTTATTTTAGCACCATATTTAAAAGTTAGCCATTTCTTAAATTCATATCAAAGTGCTATTACTTTACAATTGTAATGTTGTCTATGTTTAGGACCCTCTTGAAAATGAGATGGTTCATCTCAAGAGGTTTTCCTAATAATAAATTTACATAACAACCGTATAATAGTATATACAGTAAATGTTATTTTAGTTTAGTAAATATCCTTGACTGTGTCTGTGGAACAGAATGTTTTAAGAACCATTGTTCTGTATCAGAGTACCTCTGATACAGAACTTAATAGAACATACTTTTTTCCAACTGTATTATTATGTGGTCTACTTTAACGTTTGACAGATAAAGTAAACTGTCAAATGTTATGTTAAAAAAAGTATGAAACATCAACTTACTGTAATTGTTGAGTTTTCTCACATTTCTCATATTCTAGTACTCCACGAAGATGAAAAAAAAAAGAAACAAAATCTCTTTCATACAGTAAATACTAATTGAGTGCTGTCATGCTTGAGCAGTTAAATGTCGCACAGCCATTATGGCTAAACCTTTGAAATGTTACATAAAGTATAGGCTTGGGCACTGAAAGCACAATCAGCAATGTTTATCTTGATTGCTGTCAAGCTGTCTTGCTTGAAATAGTCTGTTTGAGCAGAATACGGAGCATATGGAGAATAATAACGGGCCGCAGCATTTGCAAGCCATGACGCAGGAGAGTCAACCCGTCCGTGCTAATTTACAGCCGTAATGTGCAAATGAGCGATGACCAACACATCAGAATGCAATGCGTCTTAGATCATATTAAGTTGTGACATCAGAACAATTAGTCAGAAGAAGACCTGTATTTTCTTGATTCAAGATGCTTATTATTTGTATTATATGTTATGTATGTTATTAATTCAAGTTAGCTTCATTAGCATGACAGTTATTATAACAGTATTGCCAAAGCTAGAGGGCAGGTAGCCCTCGATAGGAACAACAATATACAGACAATAGGACAAGTAGTCCCACAGTAATAACACCAATGGTAATAACAACAATAACAGTCTGTATCATTTAAAGGACACGACACAGTCATAGCAATAACAACAGTGATAATAATATTGGTAATAACAACAATCATACTACAATAATAAGCAAAAAATAAATAAAAAAATATTATTATAATCTTAATAATATTGTTATTATTACTTAACATGAATGGTATGTGGCATTTATGTTTCAGTTGGAATATACAGCACAGTATGTCTGACGCCTCATGTTGAGACAAATGTTTAGGTTAATGGTGTTAGATATATTGATGTCCTAACAGTAAAAACAGCCATATTTCAGCACAGCCTGCTTTATAGTCCATTTGCTGAACCCATGAATACAGGAGGAATAAGAGAGGAAGGCCACTTTTCTCTTCCTCCTGACCCTGTCCTCCACTTAAGACGTTCACCCTCTCTCTCTCTCTCTCTCTCTCTCTCTCTCTCTCTCTCTGCTTTCAT
Source organism: Forbesichthys agassizii (assembly GCA_026546735.1). NCBI lineage: Eukaryota > Metazoa > Chordata > Actinopteri > Percopsiformes > Amblyopsidae > Forbesichthys > Forbesichthys agassizii. The sequence continues at coordinate 2,745 of JAODLL010045775.1, read as the reverse complement.
TCCCATACAATCTGTCTGTTTTGATCAATCATAATGGAGGTCAACACAGGGACCTCTCTCTCTCTCTCTCTCTCTCTCTCTCTCTCTCTCTCTCTCTCTCTCTCTCTCTCTCTCTCTCTCTCTCTCTCATCCCCTCCAGCTAAAAGACTGTAATGCTCACAGCACAGCGGGTGGAAGGGCATGCGGTGTGTGTGTGTGTGTGTGTTGTGTAGACTGACTCAAGATGACAAGTTAACCGCAGGGTAACTAATGGAGTCAAACGTGAAAGGGAGCGCGAGAAAGTGGAAGGGGAGCGCGAGCAGGAAGATGAACAAGTGAGTGTCATTTGCCTGGAGCAAAGAGCAAGTGGCATTAAGTCACAGATGGAGATGGAGAGAATCACAGGTAAAGAGAGAGAGAGAGAGAGAGAGAGAGAGAGAGAGAGAGAAGGAGACACATTAAGTGTCCATTAAGTAAGTGTCCAACCACACAAAGGTGTGGTTGGAAGTTTGACATTGATATACGAAGGTGAAGGAGATGAAGATAAACAGCAGCAGAGGAAACATGAGGAAACGTGAGGAAACGTGAGGAAACATGAGGAAACGTGAGGAAACGTGAGGAAACGTGAGGAAACGTGAGGAAACATGAGGAAACATGAGGAAACGTGAGGAAACGTGAGGAAACGTGAGGAAACAGAGGAGAGGAATGTCGGAAGAGGAAAGGGATATAAAACATCCTTTTCTCATTGGGACGGTGTGCGTAGGCCAATGTAGGAGTTTCATCTCATCTTAATGTGTGCCTTACCTCTGTGTGTGTGTGTGTGTGTGTGTGTGTGTGCGCGCCCACTAATTAATAATTAGTATTTGGAGAGGCTCCACACTAAAGTGAGTGCAGGGGCGTGAACCAATGAGAAAACGGTATTACTGTAAAGAGACAGTAAACCCAGTAAGGTGGTGCACACTTTCATCAGGACCATCCGTGCTGGATGGAAAACTGTTCTACAGCTGTGCAATGTTATAATGTAATGTAATGTAATAATTATTACCGTGTAAGAGTTACTGTATCGTCTGAACCTCGTTCAACGTGTGGACCAGATAGCGCTAATACCACTTGCTGAACCCCAATGTGTGTGTGTGCGTGTGTGTGTGCGCTTCATTTGTAAAAGAGAGAATGCTTGTGTTGTGTGTGTGCGTGCTGTGTGCGTGTGTGTATACAGTGTGTGCGTGTGTGTTTGTTTCTGTGCGGTTCATTTGTAAAAGAGAGAATGCTTGTGTTGTGTGTGTGCGTGCTGTGTGCGTGCGTGTATACAGTGTGTGCGTGTGTGTGTATGCGTACGTGTGTGTGAGCGTGTTGTGTGCGCGCGTGCGTGCGTGTGTGTGTGTGTGCCATGGGCTTCATAACTTTGTGCTGCTTGCCAATAAACCATGTTGTCCCAGGACACGCTGGCAGAGAGAGAGAATATGCACTGACCCAACAGAGCCTGGGATTGGTCAGGTTTCCCCGGCACTGACTGGTGGACAGATAGTTATCTGTCCCCTGAGTGGCTGGTTTGTGGGAACCGGCAAGAGAGAAACCAGCTAACGGAAACCCTGCCGAGACTGAGGAGACAAGCGAGAGGGATAATGACAGGCTTAGCGAGGGTAGGGGGGGGGGGAGAGAGAGAGAGAGAGAGAGAGACAGAGAGGACAGAAGGACTAAAAATGATGGAGAAAAGCGAGAGAGAGAGAGGGTGTTGAAAGGTAAACTCTAAAGGGGAAATGAAAAGGGAAAAAATCCATTCTGCGCTGTCGGAGCCGTGTTTAATTTATGACTTTCCCCACTCTGCGCGCGCACGCACACACACACACACACACACATTGACACGCTCACGCATTCGCATATACTGTAGGGCCCCCCCACACAGTACCTCACACACACACACACACACACACACACACACACACACATGGATGGGTGGGTGTGCACAATAATAGCAAAACCCTGAGGATGCACACAAGGTGCGACTTGCTAAAATAGCACCATACCTCACACATTGAAAAGCCATTCCAACGTTGTGTGTGTGAGAGAGAGAGGGAGTGAGAGGGAGAGAGAGAGAGAGAGAGAGAGAGAGAGAGAGGGGTAATGTAACATAATGTCATGGGATGGTGTGTAATGGGTAGTGATAAAGTTATGTCTAGTTGGAACAGAAGCACTCATTGTTAAAGAATGACGGGAAAAAAAACAGGACACCAAATCCCAGCATTCCTTTCACTCTTTTTCCTTGACCTCGTTCTCTAGCCCTCATTTGTCCTCCTTCCCTCGTGGCTTTCTCCGTTTCTTTCTCTCTTTCTTCTAGGTCCCTCGTAAAGCTCCACCGGAGAGCGGAGCTTTATGAGGTCAACTTAACAATCAATACGCCCACGCAAAGCAGATTTCATTTTCTGCACGGGGGACCTTCCACGACAGTATTCAGTGAGCACTCTGTAGACGATTATCACACGATATACAGCCGTCAACGTGACAAACAAATGGCGGCAACAAGTCCATGGGAGTATGCTAATGCTCTGTGCGTGTGTGTGTGTGTGTGTGTGTGCGTGCGTGCGTGTGTGATTTAAAATGTAGGTTACAAGTCAGCAGTGATGCACAAATACAAGTGAGTGACGCCAGCTGTCATATAATCATCATCTGTTGTGTTAATAGAGGGAAGCTAACTAGCGAGAGAGAGAGAGAGAGAGAGAGAGAGAGAGAGAGAGAGAGAGAGAGAGAGAGAGAGAGAGAGAGAGAGAG
>JAODLL010045774.1:18186-45084 GCA_026546735.1 Forbesichthys agassizii | reverse complement strand
CCGTATAGCTATAAACACGACGCTGATTGGAAAACCACGCCCGTATAGCTATAAACACGATGCTGATTGGAAAACCATGCCCGTATAGCTATAAACACGACGTTGAATGGAAAACCACACCCGTATAGCTATAAACACGATGCTGATTGGAAAACCACACCCGTATAGCTATCAACACGACATTGATTGGAAAACCACACCCGTGTAGCTATAAACACGATGCTGATTGGAAAACCACACCCGTATAGCTATCAACATGATGCTGATTCAAAAGTTCAGTTGTTACTCTGACACATTAAAAATGATTCCAAGGCTTTCCAGACTGATTCTCACACCAAAATTAAACTGTAACTTGTGAGATCAGGATGGTCTCGCAATGCTAGTGGATCGCCCCATCCTGTTGAAGACTACAGTCTTTGATGGGGCCATCATACAGCTTCAGTTCTTCAGATAGTGGCCCATCAGACCTTCCAGGGTCTTGTCTTTGGACTAAAAGTGAGAGAGATCCATCCACTGGGATGTCTACCTTAAGGAATGACCTGTCTTGAGGCGCAGGTTAGATGAATAATCATATTTTTTAATTACTTCCTGGAACATACTTTAATACGGTATATTTAATCTGAAGCACAATATTGTTTCTGCTCTCTTTGCATGCATGTCAATGTCCTTGTTAATGTTTATGGCTAGGCTAACAAGTGGCTACCACTTATCATGCAATTCTGTACACAATTACAACAGTGCCTAAAAGAAACTTTAAACCTCTGTATTTCTTCTGTAAAAATAAATAGGTACATTTAAATATGAATTAAATATAATTTACCTTTCATGTCACTCTCCGCTAAGCATTATAATATATACAGAAATAACAAATGGAACAAATTATTAATAGCAAATGTGTGACTATGATGTGTTAAACATATTTTGAAAAAAGCTGTTCCCAGACGCTTTCGGTTAGGCTTTTAAAGACTAAAAGCATCTGTACTCTTTGTAATAAGTAGAAAATGTTACCTGAAAAGCCATTAGAATGAAAGAGATTTTGAAAAAGAGGAAAATAATCTGATGAGACTGGCAAAAAAAAAAAAAGTGCAAATGAAGCAGAAAAAAGTAAGATGAAATTTGAGCAATGAGACAAAGTGAAAACATGGCAGCCCCTCAAACCAGATGACTGGACAGGTCGGTTCAATTAGCCTACCCTAAGTTTGCTGGGACCAGAAATATCGTTATGCATGCATGCAGCATTACTTGGATTAGTAATTGGAAAAGTATTACCATTTTGGAAATAGTAATGAGTTACACTACTAGTTACTGTAAAAAGTAATAGTATTACTTTACTATACTGCCCAACACTGATCATGGTAACATGCAGGGAATAAATGCTCACACACACACACACACACACACACAGTGTTTGCACAAGTGTTTCTGTGTGGGGATAGTGTGGTTAAAGGTTATCATACTGCTCACGGCATTAAGACTTGTAAGCTTATTTATTTCACTTCTCAAAGATAACTAGGGATTTGACTGACAGTTTATGCAGCTGTATTTCTTTTATTTTTTTATTTTTTACAAAACAGGTAAAGCCACAAGATTGACAAAGAAAACACACTAGGTTAATGCTAGGTCAACCAATCATTGAATGTCAGGAGCTGAGACACAGATGCAGATATATAAAACACCAAATGGGATCAGCAGATAATTGGCATTGTTCTACATCATTGGTGCAGCCTTTGGTCAAATCAGATAAAAATCCAGAAATCCAGACAAGAAATGGTCCAAGTTGTAACATATTGAATGGACTACACATTATAGTGAGAAGGTGTGCACACATCCATTAATATATATTTGCAAAGTTCACAAAAGACCAAATGTAGATGGTATAACAATTATTATTCCAGTATATCCAGTGTGCGACGTGCGACGTCGTATTGTAAAGGTAGACTGTCAAACTTGCTCCTCGACTGTGTGATAATCCTCAAAAACTCTACATTCTGTCAAATACTGTACATCTGCTAGAACGTAGCTCTGTGAAAAAGCATGTATCATATATAAGATAAGCATTAGATGACAGTGAATTTGCATTTTTTTGGATAACTGGTAGACCAGAGAGAGGTGTGAGTCCACTCAGTACTGGCAATCTAAACCCAAACAACATTTTTTTAACACTGGTTTCAACTGTGCTTAAGGGTAATACAAGACACAAATTGAGGAGTTCAATTCAAACTTTAGTTTAATTGATAAGTAATTGCTTTCTCAAAGTCTGCTTTATAATTGCTATTCCAAACAGCAAACTAGCATTTAAAAAACTGCATTTCCGATTGATTAAGTTTATGCAACATTTGAGAAAGGAAAAAAAATCAAATTCACACAGTGAAGGTATTGAGCCTCACTTGTCAGAGTCAGTTCTATACCTATCTTTCTGTCATTTACCTGTCATCACTGGAAACTGCCTCTTATTTACAGTAAACTTTATGGAGCCCTTCAATAATCACCACCAAATAATTATTAATTATATAAGTGTATTTTTTAGACTGCCTGCAGAGTGTTAGGTGAAATATTTTTTACGCTGTTCCCAAAACTGTATTGAATGCGTGAGGATTTGGTTCAGCAACTTTTGAATGAGAGCCACACTATCTCAACATGCTTACATTTGTTTTACAGAAATACCGTAGTATGATCATAGAATGTTAAAATCTAATAGAGATACCAATGCAGATACAGTATTTATTTTGAACGCTTTATCACTTTAACACTTTAAAAATATTTTTGTTTGCTAACATAATGTACGTGGTTTTGTGGGATTTTGCGCTTTCTTTGGGAAATCATTAGTTTGCATTCATTGTGTATTTATACAAGCCTATTTGTTGTTAGAGGTCAATAACTCTGGTCCAATTAAAACATGATAAGTTGTCACAAGGGCTCGCTATAGAATACGATACACTACATTGTTAATTTAAAACATAGTGCGTCTCAAGGTTGTTTGCCTACACACACATGCATGCACAGGCCCGCACACACACACACAGTACATACACAGATTAGAACAAACTGCCGGAAAACAAATGCCAAACATAACATTTTGAAACGCAAGGACAATTATTAAGTAGGAAGGACAATTATAGTGAAAAACCAGCCTTCCTGCTATAATGCAATCCTCTAAAATATGCCTTAAGTGGTGCACAATTTGTGCCATCAGTCACAAATTATATTTCACAGAGAGAAGCACTTTTGTCATTTTGATAGTGAACTGTTAAATGATTTAGCAATTTGACTAACATTACTAATGACTATTTTGACTAATTGACTAACTAAGAGAAAAAAAATGTCACTTCCACTGTCCCTTATACCCTGAATTAAATCAATTTGTATACAGTACATTACTATAAACTGAAAAATAAGCACATCAGGACATACTTCAATGAAAGATAAACCTAAATAATTTATCCATAACATTTCCGTTTTTCACGATATACTTTGTATTGGTGAGAAACGTGATGTCTCAGATAACACACGCCTGTGCTGTCCTTGTCTCCTCTGGGTTAGGAGTAGAGATTTATATTCTTCCACAGTCCATTAAGGCCTTCTCTTTATGTGGCCATTTGGTGTAGTGGGATCTGGCATCGCTTAGACTCTAAGCCCCCTGTGACAGTGTGAGAGTTCTACGGTGATTTTAAAATTGAAGGAGAATGTGAGAAAAACATGGGCAGGGTAGGGGTGGCAGGTCAGCTCTATCTATTTACATAACAACGTATTCACCGGGGGTTTTATAGAATTCTCGTTGATATAACCAGCATTAAATGGATTTACATTATTTTCCTATATTCCATTTCTCTGTCCTTGCGTGGTACTTTTTATAGTGTGTGTGTTTGTGTGTAAGATGTTGATCTCTCTCTGTTTTCCTCTCCTGTCAATCTATCTGTTGTGATGTGGTTCAACATGACCCTTACACACTAACATATCAGCCAGTTCCTGTCAAGTCATGCTTGCCTCCTGCCACGCCTGCAAATGGCTTCTACTGGGGCCGAATTTACATACATCTACAATCTGCTCTTGCCTTTGTTCTCAATTGCCCTGTCAGTTGGCTCCAATTGAAATGCTTTTGTTTTACATATACATTTGCTGTAATCATTATGGCATTCTTTGCTAGTGCCAATCATCTAAACATGCATAATCACAGTCATAGCATTACTAAAGCGTGTGATAAGGCTATTTTATTTCTGGGGTAAGTCGCCATTTGCATTTAAATGACAGTCCGGACATGTGTTCCCTTAAAAACTGGAGGGTGTGACAACCATCATTATTATTCTACATTAGTGTCAACCCGTGGCTTTAACGGAGCGTGGAAAGTGCAACGCTTTGATGGCCTGATTCACCCTTGGGGCATAAAGCAGCATTGCAACCACACACACACACACACACACACACACACACACACGCACATGCACACACACGCACACACAAAGTTTTTGTTTAGGTAATCATACTTTTTAATGTTTACGTTTGTTATTGAATGCTTGGTGCTTGGTCCCAAAATCCTGGCTCATTGGTTTGCACTATTCTCTACCCCTCCTACTACAAACATTTAGATATTGTCTTGCACAGTAGGGTTTCAAACATGAACAGTGAGTTGGAGCAGATGTTTGGGTCCCGGTGAAGAGTGTATAGGACCTTTTAAACACTCAGACACACACACGGACACACACACAAGCACCTTATCTCTTCCCTCCCAGAACCTTCAGGAACATCAGAGTTTAAAAGCAGTGTGAAAGCAAACTAACTTGGTTCCATGAATACGACATCCCTGTTATTGAAAGGAGCTCTGGCACATGGACAATTTCATAAGAGGCAAATGATAGACACATAATTGCCTTTCACAAGGGCAGCTGGCAGTATTTGGATAGAAGGAAGAAGGGTAATGATGAAATATCCATGAGATGATGAGAAAGTAATCACTTTCTCACAGGAGCGCAGTGCTCCAAAGAGCGCCAGCACCAACCGTCAGAAAAAATCAATAAGTCTGATCCAATGTTGAACAATTTACACATGACACATCACTCAACACTCCCATTGGTAAAGCCTGCCACCATATCACCTCCCTATTCACAGCCCAACCCTCGCTGTGAGCTGTGCACACAGCACAATGGGGTTTTATAGTTTTTGTTTTTTGTTGTTGTTTTTGTCGTGTTTTTTTATTATTATTTTTTTTTTAATGAAGGAAGAAAAGTAAAGGCTGTATCACAAAACGCTGATAGCTATACTTAATTGTATAATTCTAATTGTCAACTTGACACGTTTTGCTGCAGGGGGTTGGACTGGAGAGGGAAGGAGGGCTGGGTGCCAAGATTTTTTTTATTTGTGTCATGCCAGACTTAATTTAGAATTTATCCTGTTGTCTTATTTATTTATTTATTTATTTATTTATTCTTTATTAAAGTTTATTTCACATTAGTTGAGAAAAAAAGAAAAAAAAGATGAAATAATTAATTTCACAGAAGCAAACGTTCCATTCCATGTTCCATTTAACAGTCCCTCTATTGTGAAAGCTTTCTGTTAAAGCATTGAGAACAGAGCGCCAATGTACGTCCCTTTGAAAGCCGTGTCCAAATGTCTTCGTTACCTTACCTCTATCTCAAGGTCATTGACAAAGCCTCACAGGCCAGACTACTGCTTTTGAATAAATTAAATAAAACGATAAGAAATTGCCAACAATAGAGCTCAATTATCCCTGAAGTCAAAGGCAGCAGGCTGCGTTAATTAGCACACAATTCCTATTTGTCTTTTAATCTATGAACCTGTCATTTTCTGGTGTTCTAATTAAAAACAGAGTTTGGCCAACCACAGTTCCAATGGAGCGAGGCTGGTGTTAATCATTGCCAACCCAAATACGGTCAACTGTGTTGTCCTGCCCAATGGAACGCCCACTCAGTGCTATAGACATTTGTTTCTTATACACAATGTTTGTAGACACCGTAAGCAAATGTTTGGCCTCCTAACATGAAATTGCTTTTAAACAAATAATGTAATTTCAAGGAGAACATCCTGTGTGTATGTTATCTTAAAGGCAGGCAACCCAAACAATGAAGAGAGTGTATTGTGTACAAACGTCTGAAATTCAATTGACTAATTCCCTAAAGAAAAAGGCTAACATTTTTACCCCTTTCAGCAAATCTTCTGTTATTCTCAGTTGATGCACGCATCATTTAATGAAGTACAGATGTATTGTATCTCCTATGCTAGAGTATCCCTGTGTGAATACTCAGCAGAGCATTTTGCAAAGCATTACGCCAAGGCAAGGCGTTTGCAGCGCGGAAAAAAATCTACAACAGTCTACCGTCCTACAACTTTCCCATGGATGTGAGATACTCTATACGTGAGCATCCGCATCTGGGGAGCTGAGATGTAAATCACTGATTTGCAACACACACCTTTACACCACATCCTCCTATGAAGTCCTCCTCCCATGTGACAATATGTTTGTCAGTAAGACACCATGCGCAATCTCTCTCTCTCTCTCTCTCCCTCTCTCTCTCTCTATAGCAAATATGCTAGCACACGTACACAAATACACATTCTTCATCTGCAGTGCTGCCAAATAAAGAGCAAGTGCCAAGGGTAGATAGCAGCGCAGGTAAAGCGGGCCTGACAGATATTCCTTTGTGGCCAGTTCAGAGAGTGGGCCCTCTGCCTGAAGCGCCTGCTAAGCGGCTATACGTCACAGCGTGTGTTGCTAGCGATCACATCACTAGCTTAAATGACTGTGTGCCTGTGTGGGCATTTAGCTCCCCCTGAGTTATTTAATCACGTTAGATACTGTAAAAACACTTTCTTATCTACTCTGATGGCCACAGGGGCATACTTAAGGTGGGAATGAATTAATGTAAACATTGCTTGTGTCTGGTAAATGGCGACAACCCCATTAAGTCCATCTACTATAACCCCACTAAGTCCATCTACTATAAAAACAGTTAATTCTCTAACTATGCAATGACAACATTCTTCATATTTGTCTCTGATGTTTTAATATAATATAACATATAACATGGGCCTATAACTTCATTATTATATGAAGTTTTTAGGACATCGTTTAAGCAGTCGGGGGCTGAATGCAATATTGAAGAAGAAGTCCTCTTACAGTATATAGCTTAATGATAAACAATCAACTTAATAATTTCAGTGTGGCCGCAAGATTACTTTTTAATTAAATGTTTACCGGCATGTTTGTATACGCGATAGTGTGCAAAACCAAGTCTGTATTTCAGTGTGTGCGAGCCAGTTTATATGCACTTGTTTTAGTAGGATGAGCCTGGGGGATGGGGGGGTTCTGTAGATCTATTGTATCTCAGTAGAACTAGAGGAGTGCAAAACAAGTTCACTTCCCATAATGAAACTTTAATTACCAGAGAATAGTAACCGTACCAGAGTGAGTAGCTGTAGAGAAAGGCATCAAGGAATACTTCGAGTATATTCGACGATACACAAACGCATTCATGTTTTCCTATAGTCTATAAAATAATGATATGACTTGTTTTTCTCACAATATTGACATTGACAGAAGCTAGTTCTAACATGGCATTGATACGTTTTTATGTTAATTGTTGAACTCCACCTTAGCAAAGCATCCTTGTTTGTGATTTTTTATATTGGTCCTTTATTTGTTTCTTTTTTATAGTTACATTTATCTTGTCTTTTGTGCAAATTCAAAATGTGCATTAAATCAGCTGGATGGAAGTCCCATTAGCAATGTAAGAGGCATACCACTGTAGAGACTGGGCTGTAGATATTATTACACATAACAAGTGTAATAATACACAACATGCTCTAAATGGCCATTACAATTATGAATTACATCATTAGAACTAGTTATTGCCCTTACTGATGTAGCACACAATACATCGCTAACCCTCTTACAGTAGGCTACATCACAAAATGGAGCACGTTAGTAATCACACACAAGTGTCAAATTACAAGGACACAATAAACTCAGGGGAACACACCTACTGTACAAGTTAATGTATAATACCAGCTTGCCTGATAAATAGAACAGGCAAAACTCACCGAACGTAAATGCTGCTCTTGCTGACAATATCTACAACAATAATCAAGCAAAATTAGTGACCTGTTTGTCCTTTGTGTGTGTGTGTGTGTGTGCAAGGCAAAATGTGACTTGATAAACAAACTCTCGAGCAACACCAGTCAAAGTCCTGGAAATGCCTTTAGGATTACATGGAAAATATAATTCTAAAAATGTAAGGGCAAAAAAACAGTAAACAGTAAAAATGGCAAATTCCTCAGTCTTGGACCACTTCTACAATAGTAAAAATAATGTGTCATGTGATGGCCCAAAACACATACACACACATTGCACATACACTATACTATGCGTATTATATCTTATTATTAATATTAATACATATTTATATGCATTATGTACTCTCACACACACAGACCAATTATGTTAAGGTATTTAAGTGCTGAATAAAGCTTATTCAATATCAAGTTTTTCTGATAATAATTAGTTACATTTTAACCCAGTTTATGTTACAACCCGGACTATGGGGTGAATTGTAACATTTCACTCCTTGTGTTTAAGACTAAACCATGCATTTTCTATTTGTGTTGTAGAGATAATAGCTACAGAATTTAATAGCAGAGACATGTGAACAGTTTGTATCAAGGGGGCAGGATGGTCCAGTGGTCTGGATATTGGGCTCCCAGCTGGAAGGTTGTGGGTTCAACCTTCCTGTAAGCATCCTTGAGCAAGGTGCCTAACCCCCTGCCCCCAAACTGCTCCCGGTATGTATCAGCGTATGAATGTGTGTGTGAATGGGTGAATGTGAGGCTGTACAGTGCTTTGGAAGCTGTGGTAGTGCGTGGCACTCTGTAAGGGACAACTGTCTGCAGTCCACCAGTAAAACAAGCAGGTGATCAATTCACTACCCAAAGATATGAAGTGTGATTCAATTGAGTCTTTACAGTATAGCGGCATGAACACTAGCTCCTGCAAAAACTGTACATCAGTGACATTCTTGAATTTCTATTTGTAAATAGCAGGATGTTAAGGGCGAGTGATCACACAAGATATTAACATCCACGTCCAAAAGATTTTCCTGAAGTTTGAAAAGAAGAAATTTTGCTATTTATTTTTTTATATATATAAGGATCTGTGTTGCATGGATCAGAGGTTAAAATGAAATCCAAACCTCATCTCCCTGAGCCAACATGTGAGGGCTTTACTGTGGAATGAGGGAGATGAACGCAGCTGTACGCATCACCTTCCTCGCGTCAAAAGGCTTAATCCACCACCTGGATAGCTGCTGATATCTCTCTGGTCTCTATACATTGCATATCAAAGCTTTGCATGGGTTTCAACCCCATAATCCATATCATTCCATTTTGGGTCACCTTTTCCTCCCATCGAGGCTGAACATGGTTTCACCTGGTGTTGAACTTCTCTCGTGCCATAACTTGATTGGCTCTCTAACTGGGACTGAGAGGTGGTGATTGGTTACAGTTTAGAAATTATGTCATACTCAGGGCCAAATTTGATTGGCTTCTTTTGTGTAGGGTTTTAATAGAGAGGTTTGAGCTAAAACACATGATTTTGATATTTCATAAATAGTCCAGTTATTTCAGGTCTCTGCAGACAACATGAAAAATTATAATTATAATTTTCTGATAGGGGCCTTGTATTTTGCTGTTATTGCGTGCTGAATATTTCCCAGCAGTGCATATTTTGCCAAGATGGAGACAGCTTACATTGGCAATGGTTTAGGTGTATGTTTTTACCAAACCAAGCTGCTCAACGCCATCTGGTTGAAACTGTCCAGAGTTTGGAAACTGTTTCTCTGTTTATTTAGACAGATGTGCCTGGTTTTGCTTGTCTTGTGGAGAGATTCAGATTCAGAGAGTCTGAAGGCAGGGGAGACAATTATAGAAGTTCATCACCACAATTTGTCACGGTGGCACAACTGATCGCTGCAGAGAGGGAGATATAATTCTGCAATGTGTCAGATGACTTGCAGATGTTATGTGTCGTGTGGTGCAGAGGAACATATTTTCAATAGACTATGCACTGCGCTCCCAGCAGCACCATAAAGGTGTGATATGGGTTTTATATGAGGGGTTGAGGGTGGCATGCTTCTAAACCCAGATGTTAAATCTGGACACAATGAGGTGATTTGTTTACAGATATAACAAATCACCACAAGAAGTATGACACTGTGCTGTAATTAATTATATGGGTTGTCTTAGTATATCTTCCAGTTCTATACACTACACATCAATTTCAAGACAGCGCAGTGAATTATATTTAATTATGGAAGCCATTGTAATAAGACCATTTTCTTGTTATGTTCTATTCTTTTACCAAAATCAAATGCAGCACCTGTTGCAGACATAGATATTCATGCTTTGAAATGAAATGCTAAAAGGTTCCATGCACCTCATATAGCTCAAATATTTATAATTAATAATTAGGTATAATCTGTGTAATGTGGTTTTATTGTTGCATCTGCAGACCAGACCAAAGAAATATATAATAATAATGGAAAGGAAAAAATAAGGCAGCAGATGAATCAAGTCAACAAAACAGTTGGGCTTTTTAAAGCGTCGCCCAGATGGGTTTCAAACAGTGTCATTTTCATTACGGACAGCCAATGCTACAGAAGATGCCCAGACAATGCCGCAATGTCATGGACGGTCTCCATCTATATGCAGAACACCATGCTTGGTGGTCACCAAATAGACACGGTCATCATGTCTGCAAAAACAGAAATAGCATTTGGCTTTATTTGGATTATGTTTTCTCCTTAAAAATGAAATACAGTATTATATACAGTATTTCCCGACAGTGTGGCTTAAATTAATTGATGGCTAGTTTTAAGGGAATGGCTCGAAAACGGAGTTCAAATCCTGTGAGGGAATATTGCACTGACAAATCTGAGTTGGGTTGTTTTTATTGGAATTTAACAAAAAACCTTTACGGCATTTTCCCGCTAAATTAATTGAAAACTCCACACAAATATAAACTATTTTCAGAAAGTTGTTACACCACAGATACAGTAGAACAGCAGTATCTTCAAAGGAAATAATTGAGAAACCATTGGGCATTACTGCCACTAATGCAGTATGACCTGTTCAAAACAATTCTTATATTCCTTCGTGAGAGGTTACATGAGCCGCTATATTTTGGTGTCTGATGATGGCAATAAGTGTGTGTGTGTGTGTGTGGGGGGGGGGGGATTAAAAATATCTCCTTTTAAGGGTTTAATATAGGAAGGATATGAGAGCTCAAAGCTCCACGAAGCTTTCAACACCTGAAATATAACTTGATATGAGTGATTGCATGCGTAGTCTAAAATAAGATGCAATTTAATATAATATTTGATATTTGTAAATAGGCCAGCGGTTCAAAAAGAATGGGCCAATATTACACTGACACATAAATAAGGCATTGCCTTTTCTTGCTGTTACTTAGAAAATCCTCGGGTGTGGAATGCTCTAAATCCATTTTAATTCCATGGAGTCCCATTGCTTGACGACTCCACACTTTCTCTGGGAAAGATTTCTCACTGAGTATATTGCAGCTTAACACATTGACAATAAAAGCTTTGGACTTTGAAGTAAACGGCCATAAAAAGCAAATTTGCAGCAATCAAAATCGTATGCAATGCATTCATATAAATTAAATTTAGAAATGTTAACCACTGAGATGATGATAATGATTTGTTCTTATGGTTGCTAACGTAAAATGTCTGCACTGACATTCACAGTCAAATGCTTCAATTAGGCATAATTTGCAATAGTTCACTATGACAGTAATGTTACATTTCAGTGCTCATTTCCTGAGTTTGGAATATTCTTTGGTTTCTCCTTCCTGAGGACGGCACAACTTGGCTAAGTTCCAGTAAGGCTTTCTCAAAAGGGATATTGAACCTTTGTTAAATGCACGATTCTTTAGCATTCCTTTACCATTAAAGGTATTGTCGGCTATTGCAAGCTAAATATAAGCTAATACACTTTTTGTCAAATTCAACAAATATCTCCTCGCATTCCACTATTTTACCGTTCTCTGTGTGTGTTAAAAAAAGAATCCAATACTTCTACACAGCCCTGGCTCCGTAAATAGTAACATAAACAAAGTGGCGAACACCGCTCGTATCAACAAAGCCGTAGTACTACGCTTTGCATCGCAATGCATCACAATGCATTTCGACATGTGAGGCGCCGCCGTGTAGGACCGCGGAGATATACTGTTTTGATTTGAGCTAAAAATGAGAATTACTGCCTTTATGTTCTCACCGAAGATAACCATGGATAAACATTGTTCGTGGCAGGTACCTGACCAGATCATTTCTATTCATCTTCCATTCACGAAGTTTCACAAAACATACTGCGTCTGTAAAGCTGTTTACTGGTGCAGAATTTATTTGGATGATTTTATTTTGACATTAACCATTTGAACCGGATACACAGACTGCGGCACAAGTAGAGAAGATGATCAGCTTGTGGAAGCTTGTGGAAGTCAGTGGTGGATGCAACAACAGTCATATTTCTGGTTCCCCCACAACTCTTTATTTGTCAGGGTGAATTTTAGCAGAACTTCCTCGTACGGGAGGAGCAGCACAGACTCAAGTTTTTAACAAAAGTTCAATAACCCTTTAATAGGAAATGCACTCATTTTTTTATTGTCAGGATTGGCTGCCTCAGCTTTGAGGTCCTCTCCCCTTTTCACATCCTCTGCCATTTGCAAAAAATGGAGTGCTGTGCTTGGGGAAGCAGGATGTGTGAGGTCTGAATAACCCTGCCCCTCTCTGAGCTACAGAAAAAAAGTATAAATAATTATTTAAATCTGTTCACTCTACAACCCCGTCCAATGCCGGGTGGCCTGTACGGACATATGTCATTACCAGGATTCCATTGCTGTCTGGAGTTGCAGAATGAATGAAATGAAGAAATATGGAATGCTTTGTATATTTTGTCCAGACTGCAGTGGTGAATGATGTCAGGAAGCATCAGCGAGAAGGCTGTTAGCACCGCTTTGTTCAAGGGGTCTCGCTAAAGCCCCCTTCCCTCCCTTGCCCCAACAAATCTCCGTCCTTCTCTATATAAATGTCACTACGGTCACTTTATAGACCACAGCCGTCTCTTCGCTGGAAATGCCACGGCAGCAGTGGCACGTCGTATTGATCCACCTGGGGTGCTGCAGTACTCCTAAAGGGGTCAAGAGACGCTATGCTATTTCAGGAAAGGGGAACTATTTCATCTTTTCGCCACGACTAACTAGAAGTATAGGAAGCTAGATATCAAATGGTGTCAACAAATAAATGACCTTTTACAAGAGAAAGTGGATGTTTTTTGTTTATTTTTTTGGGTCGGTTGATAAGAGTTCAGTAAGGAGACAAATGTGGTGAAAAAAGAATCAGACATCTATTTTTCATTCTCTGTAAGTAGTGTGAGTGTGTCTGTCATTTCCGACGCGATAAGGAGCAGCCTTGGTTTAGATTAATGGCTTTACTTTCAGCGGATGTTGCGCGCTGGAAAGATGACTTTGCTGACAAGCGATGTGTCCTCGCTGTCAACAGGGTACTCTCCCCAATCCTCCTGACTGCTCTGCGCCTATAGCCCCCACGAAGCCACATCGCAGTGATGAAAATATCAAACCTCCGAATTTAATCTAGTTATTTCCAGTTCAAACTAGCTGCCCCCTCACCTTATTGTTTGAGTCTCTTTGCCCCTAAATCACAGAGCAGCACAACATGAATACAACAGCTACACCTACAGGGACACCTTGACATTTTGAATATTTGCCCTTTAGTTAGGTATTTCCATACTTTGTGTGTGTGTGTGTGTGTGTGTGTGTGTGTGTGTGTGTGTGTGTGTGTGTGTGTGTGTGTGTGTGTGTGTGTGTGTGCGTGCGTGCGTGCGTGCGTGCGTGCGTGCGTGTGAAATTAAAATAAATTAACCAAAAGTTTACCCTTCTGTAATGTCCGATACTTTCTGCCCTTTACAAAATACTTCCACCCAACTGGAGCTAGTAACAAACACACTTAAGGCCCTATAAGCACACGGTCTAATAGCTCAAGGCATAAAATGCATTTATGGGGTGTACAAATCCACTGTTGTTAGTTTAACAGTGGATAAAGTGGTCGCCAGGCATGTTTGCACCTTTGCAGATTGATATTACACCAGCAGGTTTGCAAAGTAAAAAAAAAAGAGCACTTCTCTGTTAGTTCGTAGGGCTGGGCGATTTGGACCAAAAATCATATCCTGATATATTTAGGATGAACACCAATACACAATATATATCGGTATTTTCTATAAAGTTTATTAAATGTTCAGGAGGAAAAAAAACAAAGCAGGAAACTTGACGAAAATGGGCCTTTTTTTATTTTTCGCGACTTAATTGTAGTTGTACATGGTTAAATCCATAGCAGAGAGGTTGTGATAATTGCAGCTATAACGACCGTTTACTCAATGTAATACACATTTGTTTTTGATTACAGGGTACCTTGTAATACTAGCTGGCTACTTGTGTCTGTTTTTCAGAAACGGAAATTAAGCATGTGACTCAGTATCTGCTCTCTCATTGGCTACTCTGAAAATCGTATAAAATATCTTATAAAAATATACTGAGATAAAGTAAATATCGATATACTTGTTAGAAGTGAAAGTGCGTGAGAAGCCATCTGATTCGGCAACAGCAGAATTCCATCAAGCACACTAAAAACATGCCGACATACTGTAGGCTACACTCTAATATCTCAAATGGTACTCTTTTCATTTTTGTATTCTTTGTCTGTTTGCTCCTGCATGTCCCTGTACGTTCATGTTACTAGCAGTAGGTGCCGCTCCACTGACCTCAGACCAGGTTTTTGTTGGTCAATCACTTGCTGCTGCCTCAAGATAGCAATGCGCCAACAATGCGCAAGATTGCACCTCGTGTTTAGACCAACACACCCACACGAGTGCTCAGAGTGCATTTGCTATTTAACAACGTGATTGCTGAATGGGAAGATGACAACTTTGTCGGTCTTGAAACTAGCAAACACTTTGCGCCAGGTGTTAGATAGGGCCCTTAGTTTTCAATAGTATGGACATTATCTATGTTACATTACTGTAACAATGGCATAAGGGACCATAATGCATACATTGATAGGACACATGATTATTGCAATTACTGTTGCCCTATTTTCCGGTCTGCCAGTTCTTGGTGTATAAAATCCTCCAGCTCAGAAAAATGTGATTGCGAGAATATCCCAACAGATATAATAGACAATTTGACCATTTATTGTCTTCCAATTCAAGCTAGAAGTGATCTCAAGGTTTTTCAGTTAAGATTCGTTAGGGTGTTGCACTGCCCTACTTATTTGACCCAGTCGTACCACATACACACTCTCACATCATTTGTTAGGAACAAGATTCCTAGGTATCTACCAAACATTTAACAACCTAACAAAATACACAGTACCACATAATTATCACAGTACTATATGCATGGAATGTTCTACCTGCATCAATAAATTGTCTAAATGCAATAGATATGTTGACTTTTTTTCTATATTTATTTATTATTGAGTTTATAGAACTAGGTTAGCCTCGAAGTCCTATTTGAAGCACCCTCTGACTGTCATGGATCTGTTTGCATGAATGTGACGCTAAGCCCTCTGTTTGGTACCTTAAATAATGTTTTAAACAAACTAGTGGTTAAAGAAACATATTTGGCTGTTTTGAATTACTTTTAAGGTAGCATACCATGTATCTGAGGCCTATCTCATTAATGGCCTTACCAAGGCATGGTCCCAGTCTGACTCATCACTGTATGACAGAAATAGCAGCCGGTTTTAGACCCTAGTATACTATAACAAATACCATACCTTTTTACCTTTTGGAGGTTTGTCAATTGCATTCATAATAAGGATATGCTAGCCTGAGATTATTTACTTTTAATGATAAGAGACCTTTTATGGTGTTGCCGGCCATTTCTCTGAAACTGGCTCGTGAAGCCCTTAGAGACGTATTCCATGAGTTAAGGTCTGTGCAGATAAACTCGACGTAAGTTGACGCGAAGCTATATAAAACTAAGCTAATTGGCGGGGTTATATAAGGGGATTATAATTGCATCTGGCACTTATGCCGCCTCAATGTTGAGTTTGATTAAATAGTCGGACCTCCTGTTAGACACAGTTGGGCTGGCAACACTTGTCTCTGCTCGCTGGCGTCTCTCCTGTTAGTTCTACTCTCCCATCTGGCTTCCACCGTCAGTGCCAAGCGAGCTTCTCGCACTGCTTCGCGCCATTCCCCTGTCTTTCTGTCTGTCTGTCTGTCTGCCTGTCTCCCACTCCGTACTTATTACCCCACCAAGTGTGGCCAGGCGTGTACGTTTTAGAGCAGATGCCGGAATATTGCAACTGCATTCCACTGTGAGGTAGGTTTGGTTAGACTTGTAATGTGTGATTGCCAATGAGCTCAGTACCCAGCAGGCGCTTTAATACTTTTATCAAATGCACCAAAGTTCTTTAAGCTTTTAGTTGTTATTTTTTTCCTCCCCTATGCAGAATATCATATTTATAACCTGTTCATCCAGATGGAGCGAGTCCCGGACCCCATGCTGTGACTGAAGGCAGTTGTGACAGCCAGAAAGTTACCACACTTCAACCAGCCCATTAAAAAAGTACATTAAATGGGACAAATTACAGTACAGTATGTAGAATACATGTAAAGAAAATATAGTGGTCATATGTCTCCTGTCATTGTACAATTACATTTTTATAATAAACTACTTATTTTCCACCACGACGTGTGTATATCTTGGTGAACGCCTTAATAAAGTTATATAACTTTGTTGTGGAAGTTTCTCACCAAGATCGCTTGGCATTTGGCTTCATATGTCATATTTCAACTGTATACATACTAACTAATATATCACAATCACCGGCATCATTTGTGTCCTATGATAAATGACATCACTATGCTCATACATTCTATGTACATGTTGAAACATTCTTAAAGCTTTGTTTAATTTAACCAGATCTAAAGACACTTGGAAACTCTGCCACAGCCTAATAAACTAGTGTACCTACTCAAGGAACAAGAGATTAAATAATGTCAACTGTTATTGCTGAAACACCCGATGAAGATTAATGTGTAAGTGCTGCATAGCAGCACATAAGCAGCTAATTAGTGGATGTGGATTGCGAGGGAGGCCCGTTAAAGACCTATGAACTTCTCAGCAGGTTGTCTGTTGGATGTTAATCAGTGAAACAGTTGCGGGGTTTCTTCTTCATTAATGATACAGACTGTAATTATCACAATACTAGTGATACAGTAGTGTGTGGGAGATATTGATAAAGCATGTCCTGCTCAAACTAGAACTTTCTTATTTGTATCAGTATAAAAGTACTGTATGTAATTAGCATTCTATGTATTGATATTGTATATGTGATTTTGTTCTACATTTGTATTACTTAGAGAGAAGTCCTTTACTGCACTTTCCAAATTCTGCAAAGGCTACTGTAGCAAGTACATCGCCATTGTGTGATTATCCTGGAGCACAGCATAGTAAACAAACAATCATAGATAATACAACCTGTTAAGTTGTGTGTGGTCCTGAATCAAGTAAAATGATTATACATTTACCAATATGACAAATAGCTCCTGAACATTTAAAGCAAGCAAATGTGATTCAGCACTAAAACTGCTACTACTACTATAACTAATAAAACTAATAATAATACTAATAATATCAATGTGTGTTTAATATTTAAGTATAAGAGAAAGAGACAGCAGTTTCTTGAAGACATTCCCTGCAATGACTCAGCAATAGGAGACATCTTCTTTACGAACACATTTTTTCCGTACAAAAGGACACCTGCATTCACTGATAAAATACAGCTGAATGTGCACCACACATATATGTTCTATCTGTCAGACGATCGACCTTTGCCTCCGTATCAAAATCACAGGCGAGTCACATCCGTAACACAACAAGCAGGAGTGGAGATGCTTGCCAATCAAGTCGGCTTTCATGAGTGTCGAGCAGTAGTGGTGTTGTTAGGAAGGGGGAGGGTTACAAAGGAGAATGGATGTGCACCAACCTGTCAGAGCAGGGAGGCTGACAGGCAGATATATAATCTGCCCAGGAGTCCGAGTTCAGTTCCATGGTTGAAGGATGAGCGAGCGAAGACAGGAGGGGAGCTCTGGATTTGTGTTAACTGTTCTCTGTCTGGTGAGCTAATGTAACAACCACGCACGCACGCACACACACACACACACACACACACGGAAATGGATGGCTTACATATAAAGCACATACAGTGCATCGTTTCATATAGGGCATAAGGACATTTATGAATATGCGCGCAAAGCAAATGTGCATTTTCACCAACATAATACACAATTTAAACACACAAACATAACTGAAGCACAAAGATATGCATGCATACACAAAAACACAGCTCAATAATACATAAAACCACACCAACGTACACTGTAGGTCTATACACAAATGAGTGCACTATCACATTCAAATGGATGCACATGCATTCAACACACAAATCACAAGGATGTGCATGCAAGTTCACACATATTACTGTACAAATGCTTGCACAACCCACCCAAAGAAAGCTATTACACACACACACACGTGCGCACGCACACACACACACACACACACATAGGTCTGATAAGACCGCTCTGCATCAAGGATCAATGCTCATAAGACTTCGCCTGGAGAAATCCTCTTCTGAAATCCCAGTGTGGAGTCTGCAGGGAGCTGCATGAATGGCCCGGGGTCTGTCTCCACTGAATGTATGGTTCTTTTGAACGACCCAGGAGTGTCACAGCTGATAAGGAGCACCACTTTATCTGTGGATCAGACCATATCTTGATGAAAACCAGACAGAGCACACTGATGCGTTATAGACAGCTGTGTCTTTCTAGGAGATTGAACTGTCCGTGTTGCAGTTTAGGCGTGCCTGACTGTTTAGTACAACCAACATGCAATAAGGATCCCTAGCCAGCATCTTTCTGGAACATGTTTAAAATGTGTTTTTTTTGTACACTGGTACCTTTATCTCGTAATCTGACAATTAAACAACTGTAAACAATTGGAATTCCATTTAGCCGGAGTTAAAATACTGTAAACAACTTTTTATAAATCGTAATTAAGGTAACGCAACACAAAAGGTTTATATTGGTTTGGGGTATTTAAAAATGTAATTGTCATCATGTGATTCCAATAAACACAACATAACAGATGCCCAGAGGACAATGACAATATCAATATTGACTGCATTTGCATTAGCTGGAGACACAATTTGACACAATGGAGTTACTTCTTACTGTGTAAAGGTAGTGGTATTCATTATTGTCCTATTAGGAAGTCACTTGTCCAAAACACAAACTGATTAATTTTGAGTGATTATACAGTACATATTCGTTTTATTATACCGTGGTCTAATTATTTATTTTTTCGAAGAAATGATGTGACTTTTTATTACTAAACTTACAAAAAAAAAAAAAAAAGAAAAGAAAAACTCAAATGATTTACAGTCTACAGTTCTGCCATGTTCATTCTAAATAACTCTGTTGTTGTACACTCTTCTACAGTATGGCTTTCTCTGTTATCCATCCTCAGCCATGACCCAGTCTAAAGATTCCATCTCAAATACCACCTACAATAATGGCCTCCATACAGGTTCATCCGACATATTTTTACTGTTATTTTAGCTTTTTATTGCAGTGTTGTTCACTTGAACATAGCTTCAAGCAACAATAACATTTGAAAAGCGGTTGAATTTGGTACAGTATGTGTTCCTTGGCAGATATATCTTTGAACATATGAGCTAAATGTACTCTTACATAAGAGTTGGAAAGATGAAGATGGGATTTAGAGTTGTTCACTTTGTAAGTAAGTAACCTCTGACTCAGTTTTATGTGTGCCTTGAAGCTCTATTCTGAAAACCCAGTAACCTAATCATGAAATAAAAACAATAATCCCACGAGGAATATGCATCTATGTCCTCAACGGGCCTATGATACCCAGCTCACAAATGAATGTTGTTTTTCAGTCTTTCAACTCTCAACCTTTCCAATGCGTCACACCATCCCTGTAGCCTTTACCTGTTCCTGTTTCACCTAATCCCATCTAATAAAGCAGTAAATGTCAAGGAGTTGTCAAAAATGAAATATTAGAGAAATTATAAAGCTTGAGTGTGACTTCAAAAAGCCAATAGATAAGATATAGATAGATATTAAAAATTGGACTTTAATCGTGGAAGCACATTAAACTACATTCAACATACCATTATTTTAATTGTTATCATAACACAGATATATTGGTTCAATTTGATGATGTTTTAAATAGGTCAGTTCTAGCAGTGAGATGAGACAAATGTAGATGGATTCTCTGCATACAACACTGGGCCATTCAGGGGTATAAACATTTAATTTGTGGGAATAATGATGCAATTAAATGAAATGTCACCCATAACACTAAGTAATTGTGCTCTCGGTTTTCATATTTCATCAGTTAATGTATCATTTGTTCATAGCAATTATACTATGGATGACATAGTGTGGCAACACGTTTAGCTACCCATCCATCCAGTCAGCCATACATGGAAATTAATTTCATTCCTAAAGATGAAAACTCCCCATTTGCTTGACCACTTCACATAAGGTCAGAGGACAGGTCGCACTGAAATTAATGGTGCTTTCGATTTGCTCAAGGACATTTCTGAAACCATATATTTTCTTGTCTGACACATATTTTATCTTTATCTTAAGCTTTGGCATTTGTAATCTTTCATTTTGACTGATAAATAGCCTCATCTCTACAAATAGGGAGCACCTTTCATACTACGTTTTAGAATCACATTGAACTTATTCTGTGAAAATGCTAGTAGTAGTAGCTTGCATGTGAACACGCACACCTTTTGGGGAATATGCGTTTACAATCGCAAGGTTTGATGTTTGAGACATATGAGTTGGCAAAAGTGACCACAGAAAATTCTATCTATATTGATGTTTAATATGCTTTAATAACAATGACTCAGCACATTCATCATCCTGAACTTTGAAATGTACGCTGCACACAAATTCCCTCCTCACCACTTCCTGCGCACATGCACGCACACACACACACACACATACACAAAGACGTAATACCAAGCGAGCTGAAAGCCAAGTGTGCTTTTCAGCAGATGTAAATTATTAAGTAGCAACATGAAATCTAATTCAGAGTGATAAATGACATTGCATTAAGTTAAAAGTTGGAGTCTTCGGAACATGGTGTGGGTGAGTGAATGTGCGTGTGTGTGTGTGTGTGTGTGTGTGTGAGAGAATGTCTTTCTCTGGGTGTGAATGCAAACTGCACCGCCGCAGCTTTTCAAACACCCAGCATGCTCTTTGGCTTGTTAAGACTGAGCATGCTAACCCCTGCTCACCGGCAGGTTAAAGCTGTGCCTGGAAAGCTATAATTTATTCCCCTTTTAAAAACGACAAGCATTGTTCCAGGAGACCGGGATATCTTACTCCCCTTGACCACCCCTGAGCCACACACACACACACACGCACACACACAGACACACAAGTGCAGCATTGTAGCGGTACTTTTCAATATATACTACCTAGAGGGCAGATGATCATTCAATCTCCTTGCTGTATGCTGTACTGTAGGTATTGTGCATTTGTCTGTGTGCGTGCGTACGTGCGTGTGTGTGCGTGTGTGCATGTGCGTGTGCATACGTGTGCATGTGTGTTCGTGCATGCGTGCGTGTGCGTGGGAATGGGGGGAGCTGGCTCCCATATTGTTTCCTATGCCTTCTCCTCTTCTTGGTGATGCCCACCCGAGGGGAGAGACCTTCCTGCAAGGTGGAGATCAATGGACTCCTATGTTGCGCTCGGCTGGCGCACAATCCTTTTCTTCCCCAGCATTCCTCCAGGTGGGGCAGGCTCGGCCGCACGCGGGAGGAGGAGAGCGAAAGACAGACACATAGAGAGAGAGAGAGAGAGAGAGAGAGAGAGAGAGAGAGAGAGAGAGATGGAGCGGCAGAGCTACCATCCATTATTTATCTCCCCATTTAACACCCGCAGCAGACACCCCCCCCCCCGCACCCCCAACCTGTCTCTATTTGTGCAGAGCCCAAGCCGCGCAGGGGTTAATTTTGCAATGAGGTTAATATTAGGACGTTAATTGGATTTCTCCAGACTGGATGAAAAACGCGGCGTTCAGAGATAAAGGCATGCGTTGTAAACACGCGGCACTTGCCGTCGCTGATAAGAGATCTATCGCTGCTGTCGTAACGGTAATCACGAAGCAGGCCGGCCTACGGAGGCCCAGTAAAGTTTATCGATCGTCGCCCTTACTTCTTCAATTAGAGGGATGAGGAATTAGTTTGTGCCAATGAAACATAACTTATTGTCTCTACTGTTAGTGCCCAGCGCAGTCCCCCCCCCCATCTATCTTTCTTTGCCATTTATCTGGCCCAGCTAGAGACAATTCTAATGAGAGCTTAAGCGCTTGCTAGAGACTATTAGAAGATAAAGTGCTTTAGAAGAAGGTACACACAAAATTAAGGCCTTGGAGATATTTTTTATTTATTTTGTCATACACCCCCTCCCTTCAAATATGTGTTTTAATAATAATATAACTCCAGGCCTCTCTTGGGTTCAAGCTCCATTAAGCAGAATATTTTCATGTTTTGATTATTTTAGTATTTTTGCTAATCCTCTTATTTCACCCTGCTATCAGAAAGTATATCATTGAAGGGCGGTGTCCTACTTAATCGACCCCGCACCGCTCACATCTGCTTTCTTGTTCTAATCTGTTTATAGCAAGTCGGCCCAAATTTGATGAAGGTCAGACTTTGACGTGCATGTACTGTAGCGAGACCAGGTTAAAGCCATCATCCATGTTTTCTCCAGGGGGCCACCTCCGGTGCTGAGAAATGAATACAACGCGGAAGTGCAAAACCCTGCAGTTCATCGAATGGCCACTTGAGGCTGGTCGCAAAAGGCTTCTTGAAAAAGAGAAACCAAGAAATGATTTGATACATAACTCACATGACAAAGACATGTTATAAATTAATTATATAACCTGTCCTCTTGACCCTATCCCTACATCTCTTCTCCAGGCCAGCTCACATGTCATTCTGCCATTCCTCACCTCACTGATCAACTCCTTTCTGTCCTCAGGCTTGGTCCCAGCTGTCTTCGAATCAGCTAGAGTCAGACCGCTGCTCAAGAAACCAGTGCTTGATGCATCCGCTCCCCACAACTACAGACCAGTATCCCTCCTCTCCTTCCTGTCAAAAACCCTTGAGAGTGCAGTCTCCAACCAACTTTCCCTATACCTCTCAGACCACAACCTCCTGGACCCCCAGCAATCTGGCTTCAAAGCTGCTCACTCCACTGAGACTGCTCTGCTCATGGTGACTAATGTCCTTCACACTGCCTGAGCATCCTCCCTCTCCTCAGTCCTCATCCATGTAGACCAGCCTGATTCATTTGACACAGTAAACCACCAGATCCTTCTTTCAACACTTGCTGCATTGGGGATTGTATACTCTGCTTTCTCCTCCTATCTGACAGGCCGTTCCTATCAAGTCCTCTGTGATGGATGCCTGTCCAAACCCCTCCCACTCAGCACAAGGGTCCCCTAAGGATCTGTGTTGGGACCCCTACTCTTCTCACTCTTTACAAGATATCTCAGCCCTGTAATTTCTTCTCACGGATTCTCCTATCACTGCTATGCCTATGACACCCAACTCTACCCCTCCTTCCCTCCATCTGACACACAGATCTTAACTCGGATCTGTGAATGTCTCGCTGACATCAACAACTGAATGGCTATACATCATCTCTAAAACGGAGAAACTCCACCTCCCGGCAAAAGACTCAAGTCCTTAAGTAGACCTGTCCATCACCCTTGAGAACACAGTGTACTTCTCCTCTACTGTGTACAGTAGCATCCCTGAGACACCCTGTTCAACCAACTATCATGTGCAGCAAACATCGTCGCAACAGCTCTCACTCGGAGAGGGACGGCCTTATCCTTTGTCGACAAAACTCCTGGTGTAAGCTCTAGTGCTTTCCCACCTGGACTACTGCAACTTTCTCTTAAGCCTGTTTTACCAGACCCTTACAGCGTGTTCAAAATGCTGCAGCTTGCCTGATTTTCAACCAACCCAAGTTCTCCCACAACCCCCCTCTTCCAAGAACTTAACTGGCTTCCCATTGCAGCTTGCATCCAATTCAAGACACTGGTGTTGGCCCTACAAGCAGTAAAGAGAACTTGGCCGAGCCATAACAAATGGTCTGGTTCCAGGCCAAGAGCATTCCTTTCTACCACCTCGGCTGGCCGGTTGGCCGGTTGGCACTGCCATTGCAACGAGGTCTCAAGACTTCTTCCTGGCACTAAAATGGTGGAATGATCTTGCGGCAATAGACAGGACTGCTGAGACATTAACTATCTTCTATCTACATTTATTAGGAATTAATTAAGGAAGTAAGAACAATTCACTTTGGAATAGAATGGACATTGAGATTTGAGATTGTTTTGGAATTTTTGGTAGAACTACCTCCACTTGTTATCAAAAAAAAAACAAGCTTTTTACTGGAGGCTTAATTTACTGTAAAAAAAAAAAAGGAATTACACCTCTAAAAAACAAATGATCAATGCAATACAGCAGCAATTATTATTCATGTATCTAAACTATTCACACAATACTTCTAAAAACTAGTAAAATTTTTACATTTAAAAACAAACTGCTTCTGAAGATGCCTTCCATTATGTTTGACAACGTTCACCAAAAAAATAATGCAAATGATGAGCATTTTGTGATTACTGTATAACCATGACCTCTGCACAGATTCATTGAGCGGTTACCATGGTATTTTTTGAGCTGTAATTAAAAGAAGGAGGAAACAATAAGAAATGCATTCATCTGCACCCTTTGAGAGGGATTCTGTTTTCTATTATATTGCAAAACACACCTGGCAATTTTGTATAATCAGGAATTGGGGGATAAATGCAAAAACTGTGAAGTGTGATATGATTCTAGCCTTGTACCCAGAATATACAAAGCTCCCTTTTGACTTGCTTGAAACTACATGTCTTCTTTTGAATAGAATAGAATTCAAAACTCCCGGTGGGTTAGTTTAAGTATTTTAGGTTTTTAAAGTTTTACTCCTTTATGTATATATATTTTGAATATGTTGAATAGAAACAAATTGCCGCTCACCTTTTAAAAATGTCACCAAGGCTGTTTTGCTTAATAGTGGGATGGTATATGTGTGTGTATGTGTGTGTGTGTGTGTGTGTGTGCGCGCTAAGTATCCTTGAACACACTGAACTACATTGTCCCATTCTTTGACAAGCAATTATTGGAGCTGTGCAACATTTGACACTGTCCAAACAAACAAACAAACAAACAAATATATCCATTATTATTCCTTGGATAGTAAACCACCAGGTTCTGCTTCCCTATTTCAGTTTTCTTGTGCACACAGCATTTATTGTGCCTCTGTGTTTCGCTGCATTGTCATTCTTGCTGTGTACTGTAGATGGGTTTACCTGTCTCTATTTTACAGCCATTATTCTCAATTGACACTATCTCCACGGACAGCATTGGGAGTAATGAAGGTGAGCGATTGAAAATAGCCCGGTCACGTCATTGCCCTGTGTGTCCTTCACGGTCAGTGCTAACCCTAGTGCTGACACCAGCTACTGTATCTCAGGACGACTCGGTAAAATGATTGCCAGATACATTATTTACCACAGCAGATTATGCGGTGGCCTGGAGACCATCAGGGGTTATTTATTTAAGTCTTACATGTTGTTGCTGTGGCCACGCTGTGCTGTCCTTCTCCTATAGCGTAAACAGGAGCACACAGGTCACAGCAGACAAAAGCGTGACACAGCACTAGTGACGAAGCCAACTCTCCAGCTGGCGACTAATCATGATTTGCGGCCCTCGTCTCCACGCAGGAGCATTCAGGGGTCAACGTTGAGTCTTCATAGAGCACACAGGTCCGCCCGCCTGCTGAAAGGTGCGGCGGTCTCGCCACTGCATGTTTTTGGGAATACCGTTTCCTAATAACGCAGACGGGCGGTTTGAAACTTGACCCGTAGAGGCGGTGTGGCCGCACATAACATTACCGCAGTGCGGTTTTGCTACTGAGAGCTCGCTGCTGTGGCCAACATCAATCAACACCGTGAAATTATCGTTAGGACGATCAGAGAATACGCAAACAGCAAATACACGTTGACAGCTTTTTCATGAAAGAAAGAATGAAATATTTTCTCAGGCAGTATGAAGTGTTTGTTAACAAGTACAGAGGCGACCGAGATGGTGGTGTTGTTTGTGGCAAATTTAGAATGGTATACCCTGTGCTTACATTGCACATTAGCAAGTATGGCAACTGACTAGAATGAAAGGAAATGTAATTGAGACGGTGTGCAAGGGACACTCAGATGTTAATTTCTCAGAGGGGCCCTGGTCCACTACGAGGCATCAGATACAAGGT
This sequence comes from Forbesichthys agassizii, assembly GCA_026546735.1. Classification (NCBI taxonomy): domain Eukaryota; kingdom Metazoa; phylum Chordata; class Actinopteri; order Percopsiformes; family Amblyopsidae; genus Forbesichthys; species Forbesichthys agassizii. The sequence goes on along the minus strand of JAODLL010045774.1, from coordinate 18,558 downwards.
AATTAGGCCCACATTTCATCTGAAATCTTTTTCACTGGAAACGTATTGAGGTGAATGCGGTACTCGCTGCTTTGATGATAAGCAATATTGGATGCCAAATGATCATTAACCAATCGCACCGGGGTGCTACCGTGCCTATTTCTGAATATCTTTCATCGAGCCACTGTTAGAAGAACTGTGCTGATTATCATAATTACCATGTATATATTTTATACATTTTATGACCAATGGAAAGAAAATTTAATGAAGATATTATGTCAAGGTATTCAGTATAGCATGCCTCCTATTGTAACTCCCCCCCCCCCCCCCTGCCTACAACTGACAGGAGTATTGAGATCTATTAGTGTAAATAAAAGCATTATTTATGTAATA
>JAODLL010045774.1:0-18176 GCA_026546735.1 Forbesichthys agassizii | reverse complement strand
AATTTAACCCCCCCCCCCCCCCCCCCCCCCATTGTTAAAGTGAATGTAGAAGCGTGTGGGTTCAATCGCCAACAAGACTACAAGAAGCTTTTAATGGGTTTGTAATATTTCATGTTCAGCACTTACACATCTTTGCAGAAAACACTTTTAGGAGCCTAGCAGTTAATCACTGAGATGACTTTTAATTTACTAGATGCTTGGCCCTGATCCTTGGGTGACGCCAACAACCCCTGAATACATTTACTAACTTAACCCATAATCAAATATCAGTAGTGTGTGCTCTGGATGACTGGTATTTTAAAAAATAAAAACATTTATATAACTATTTCAAATAAATATCACATTGAATATTTTATCCTTCTAAGTCTTCTAAAACCCCGTTCATATATAATGTATTTCACATTTCTGTTGTTGCTTGCATTGCACTTGCAGATTCCGAAGCATTTTGTACATTGGGCGGACACATTAATCTAAGCCCCCCCCCCAACACACACACACACAGATCGTTGTTTCCTACATGCACACAGAACAATCTACAATCTGTTTTCCCCCGTGGTGGCCCCTCGTGACTTACGCGGAACCCAAATCTTGCCATAGTAATTTATTACTTTCCTTCTAGTCGTGCAAATCTCCATTCTGCAGTATAAAGAGCCGTGCGAGAGCCTCAGAACCCCATGCTCACACATCATTACACAGCAGCGGAGATAGTGTAACCTGGCTGACAAGTCCTAAGCAGCAGCACTGCCCTATTATCTGTTTCCCTCCGTGGCATTCTGTCTGTGGTACAGTATGTAGTAGTATAGGAGCTGCAGGGATTCCAGCATATTCTCCCACTGAGTGAATACAACGATTCAGTCCATTAGACGGATCAGTGAATATGTTTACATGCACACTCAGATTGCAGTCTAATTTAGACCATTCTGACAATGTCACTAGTAATACAATTAGCATATTTAATTTGGATATTAGCGATATTATAGTTATAGCGATTAGCTAGTTGCTACAGTAGCTGGACATGAATTGCCATCCTCACTTTATTTACACATTATTTACAGCAGGGAACAACTACTGTTGGCATAATGTGCCATCTTAAATTATGACCCTTTATTCTGCAGTTATGTTTCTAATTCATAAACAAATTTCCAAACAGAAACATGTAAAAGGTATCAATTTGTGTAAAAAATAAGCTATCCATACAGTCAGTAACATACTGTAAACAGTAATTCTCACAATTTATCTTAAAAACATATTAAATTACAATAACTTACTAAGTAGAATGAAAACCGTTCTCCAATATGAAAGTATCTAATGACAATGATTGGCCAAATGATTCATACTGTATGTATACTGTATCTCACCAGCAAGATATGTTCAAATGAATAGACCCTGTTTGCGTCAAGGGACACAAAAACTTCTAAAACATTACTCTAATTTGAGTCGAGACAATTTACCCTCGGAGAGCATAGGCTCCTTGAAATGTTTTTAGGAGCATTTCTGGCGAGAGACAATACTTCTTTATTCATGTTATTTTGACACATACTAATATGACGTTTACATTGAATGAGCATCTCTCATCTCTGAGCAGGGGATATTTTAGTGTGTGTGCATGCACACATGTGCATATAGTATGTGTGCAATTGTGTGCATGTGCGTACAGTATGTGTGCATGTGTGCAAGATAGGAAATTGAGGAAAAATATGGCAAATTGCATCAGTGCAAGCCAATTTCTTTAATAATCGCTACACAGCAATATAGATTCTCTTGGCATGAATTATTATAGGTAATATCAAGCACAGATGATTTGGAGAATGGGGAGTTATGGTACACAATAGAGAGGGGAAGAAAGGGGAGGATACTCCTTTAATGGAGTTTACTATAGCTACATTTCGACTTGCGCACAATAAGCAATTTTTACCCAGTCGATAAAAGCCACAGCTAAATTGTTTACTTCCCTTGCAGGTAAATCATTTCAAAATTGGTTTGATATTAAGGCATATCCCTCAGAGCATGTATACTCAGGTTCTAGGTGATTACAAAGCCAAGTGCTGCAACCTTACTTGAATTCATGAGGACCCCTGTAATGTTTCTAATTAGCTCTGTCTCCCCCCAGGATACAGGGTAATGGCCAGGTGTGAATTAAGTTTGTTGGGTGGATTTCTTTTGCCCCGGGTATCTGTCGGGCCCTATATGTAATGGAGGAATCCGTAAAAACAGTTGTGAAAGTTTAGAGTCAGTGTGACCAGGTTAAGCATAATAAAAGCATACTCATGTTTGTGTCTTTGGTAGGGTTTCATTGCCTCTCAACTGTACAGTAATTGTTTAAGGCAGTCAGAACTCTATCCTTGTGCTGTCCTTGGAGTAAAGAAGGTGGATTTTGAGACTATTGTTAATGTAATTCCCAGCTGCAATACAAGTGACCCTCTGAAGGATTTAGTATCAGAAATGGATGCATTTTTATAGAGCAGCCATACGCGTGTAGAAGCCATCTTTGTTCTGTATCTTTCTACAAGTGCTTTCTGGATTGATCAAGCAATAGTTGTTTATCCTTGACGAATGTACAGCCTTTCAGTTGTGACAAGAAACCGAAAGAACTTACTTGAATAATTCATGGTTGTTTGTTCATCAGCAGTTTGTTCAAATATCAACGTTATATACATACATTAGATCTATATTGCTGAATATCACCCCTCATGTTTTAACTGTAAGGGGTGCAGCTGCATGGAGAATAGATGTATACAGACACTGGATGACCACCAAAAGACAATATTTCTTATTTACGTCTTTGCGGAAAGCCCTTGGCTTTATCTTCTCTCATAAGAGTCCTAATCTAGAGCTTCTCAGAGAATATTATTCTTAAAATGTTGGTGTTGCTAAAGGACATTTCCCACAGGCTGAATTGCTTTGTCTAACAGCCCCCTGAAATAAATATTTTCCACTTTTAGCAAAACAATGCCAGGAAAAAGTAAGCTTTCCAGAAATATTTTAAATATAGGAAAATACACAGAATGGTATAGGCTTGTCATTGTTATCTGAGATCTACATCCATACCCAGAGAATGTACAACATATTTGTTTTGCAGGGCTGTCCATTAATAACAAACTGTTCTTGAAGTGCATTTTTTCAGCCCTAATGCTCTGGTCTTTATTCATATGCCATCAGTAAAGTCTACCTTCCATGACTTCTCAGTAAATCAGCCTTCCGTGGAAGGGTGCAAGGAGAGCACTCGATTTCGAACAACATATCAGCAGAATTCATCTTCGCTGTGCAGAGAGATATAGGGTAGAGAACTGCCACTGAAAACACATATTAATTTTGTGAATTATTAATTCTGAAGTATGCATACATATACAGAGACAAACTCATGAAATATTAAAACAACTATTATGGCATTTCGGTGCGCTAATAGGTGAGCCACAGGCCTTTCGAGGATATTTGCCGTTAGCCATGTAGAGGCTATACCACAAGATGCAAACCAATCAATATTAACAATTGGAAGGCGAGATTACAATATACAATGAAGTACATACAAGTCATATACATTCTGGAACAAAGTTTTATGGACTGAAGAGACCAAAAGTAACCTCTAAAGTGATGGAAAGCCAAAGGTGTGGAGGAAAAAGAGATATGCTCATGATCCCAAACATAAGCTCATCTGTGATGCATGGACGAAGTGTCATGCATGTCTTGAGCTTGCTTCTAGAGTAGGCTTATAGTACTGATGATGTAATTCATGATGGTAGCGTCAGGATGAATTCTGTCTGCTTGCCAACATACAGAGAAATACACTCGAACATACCTCATCATGCAGTAACACAAAGCACATTGCCAATGTTTTCAACGGCATTTTCCCTCATGAAGAGGTGAGTGAAAGGAGAAACGTAAACAACAACAACATAAGATGGCTGGAAAGGCACCACAAAAAAAGAATGCAAAGGTTTGGTTATGTCAAGGGGTCACGTCTTTGATGCAATTTTTGCAAGCAAGGGATACACAATAAATATTCAATGTTATTAACTGTGATTTACAGTACTGAAATCTCACCAACAAGCTGTCTGATCTGATACAATAGACACCAAGTTGTTTAACACATTTAGATGAAAATATAAACCTGATATTTGGTTGTCTCATGTACATCTTTGACCTCAAACTCAATCTGTGTATTGCAAAAACAAAGGATTTAGCCCTGCTGTTTCTTTTGAAGGGACTGTGTGTGTATGTGTGCTCCAGCTTTGACTGACTGTAAAGCCTGTATGGAAGGCCATCCAGGCCAAAAACACACGAAATTAACGTGTGTATTTCACGTGTTGTCTACATGCACATACAACGTGCATTCAACTTGCATTCAACATTCAACTGCGCACTATGGTCAAACCATTCAGTAAACACAGGGGTGCCTATGGCTGCCACTGTTTAACATGCTAAGAATCCTAGGCTATCTTATTTTCTTCTGCTTTTGTGTAGACAACCCTAGAAAAATCATATTTTTGGATTGCATTTATTGTGACTTAATATTTTAATCTACATAAAATTGCCTGGATGTGCTCCATTAGTTTCCATAGTCTCAAAAACAAGTGGACGCTAAGAACACTATATTAATTTCATTCATTATACGGCGCAGATAGGTTGAAGCCCCGAATCAGGCCGTCCAGGATTCTTATCTGCGCCGTATAATTAATTAAATTAATATAGTGTTCTTAGCACGTTTCGAAGAGAAGTTCGTAGAGCTAGTTTTTAATTATGTAACATGTCTCCATGCCCCTCCACATTTTGACATGTTGGTTATTTTGTGGAAATTCGAAGGTAGTAGAGGAAAATATTTCCGTTTCAGCCACGGATGATTCGGCCCTGATCTGTCCCCTACTGGCTATATTTTAAATCCTCTAAGCACACACAAGGTACGCGGGCAAGTATATGAACAATTCCTTTCGCAACGCAGCCGCTTGCCTACATGTATGCGTTGCACACAAGTATATCGGGGCCTTTACAGTTCCCTGCAGAAGACGAAGATCATGAATACATATACAGTTAAACTTTTTTCCTTAATTTTTATTTTTCATGCTTAAATACCTCTCAACCCCGGCGTGCTGTTGCATGTCAACAAAGCTGCCTTGAGTGTGCCGGTATAGTGTGTGTACGCAGTGTGTGTCAGTTGCGCGTGTGATTGACTCTAATGCCGTGTATGCCCTGTCAGTTAAAGCGGTATCGTTGCATATACCGCCGCTTGCCAAACCAAGTCGCGCACCACTGGCTGCCATAATCTGTGTTGGCAGCGGCAGACTTGGTTCTTCTGGCGTGTGCATGTGCGTGTGCATGTGCGTGTACAGACCATGGCTGGCCACAGGCAGCCCCTGAAGCTTTTGTCTGTCACACGTTGTTCACTGATGCGTGGAGCACCTCTTCAGGGGATGAAAGTATCTATCTGTCTGTAACTGAGCTCACAAGGGGGTGAGGGATTTGGCTGCAGACAAATGGGTGGTGCTGATGAAACATTTAAACATTTCTCCAAGCCTCCAAGCTAAAAAAGCGTCTTTTTGGGGGGGGGTTTTTCTGAGCCAAAACCACTTGCCTTCCAAAGCAATCATGTGATGCAGAATCAAGACAACGGGCTTAGCTACTCCAAACACAGAAACCGCTGTAAAGGTCAACATGTTCAGAGGCTCAATGGATTACACAACTATTTCATGCAATTAGCTTTTATATAATGTCTGTACAAAGTTTGTTCTGTATCTGCACAGATATACTGTATCCATTCTGCAGTAACAAACAACATTAGCTTAAGTGTTCAGTGTAACTCAGACAGCTATTTAATTATTGTCCCACCTGCATGTTTAGCCTGTATTTCTTTTGTTGAATGATTACATGCTAACGTCTTGGAGCATGAGATTCTTCAATATGCAGCACACAGTCTGTGCACAATATTCAGTGCAGTGCGTTGTGAATATTTATTTTAAATGGGTTTCTCACTCAAGTGATTTTTAGTTTCTCTACTGTATATGCTTCGTCATCTACTCTCTGTCTCCCTGTTAAAACCTTTTGAAATAAAACCTGCAACTCTTAAAACCTTTTTCTGCTCTATTTCTTTGGAATAAGCGTGAGTCTATGATTTCTTTTTTCTTATGAAATGACATTTTGACGTCATTCAGTATTAAATGGACTGATATACAAAGGGGAACAGAGACAACAAATAAAAGCTCTTCTGGCAGCGAAATACAGTTCAATATAAAGAAAAGCCCTGCCTTGCCCTATCTTTGACAGATTTTATTTCATTGAACATTTTGTGAACAGGATTATTGCTTCGTCAAGCACTGTATCGCGCATGCTTTTATTTACCAGGCATACACCGCAATACTCTGCATGGAGGACAAAGTTGTCTGACCTATCTATTCCTGCAGTTTCATATGTAGGCCTCGTGTAGAAGTTGTCCAACCCTGTGGGGGATACAAATGTGTCAGAGGTGCGCTTGGGGTGGAGTCTTGCCTGTGGGGTTGAGAGCACACAAGGTCAGAAAAAGCCTTTGTATCTGTGCTTGTTGTGTGCTGATTAAACACAATTGACCAAACATGTACAGTACTTTACCCAGCATAGCAATACACCATGTCTCATGATTTGTGTTTACTTTTTTTTCTTTTTTTTTTAAACTGGTTGTTCATCTTGGAATTCAACATGGACAACCATTACATCTGCAATATTAATTTAAGACTGCACAACATAAATACTTCCAATCTATTGAAAATGTTTCTTTTGTATTTATTTAAATATTGCCAGGTGTCGTCCCAGGTATTGTTTTATACATTTAAATGCGTTGTTCTGTCTCTTCTTGTTCTGTTTTAAGAGCACCATCTCGGTAATCCAACGATGCCAGGACGCATTTGCATCAGCTGCAGCTTAATGTTATTACAGTCTCTTGTTATTTTGTTAAAACCACGGGGGAGAATGAATGTTTGTCGCGTAGAGCTCTTTGCATCCCTTGACAGAAAAGAAGGGGAGGAAAAAAAAACGTCCTACTTGACATTCAATGAATAATAGTCTTCCTGAACAGTGCGTCCTGGCTAGATAACAAAATGTCTTGCATATCAAATGGGTGGGAAAATGTCTGTCCAACAGAGCACAACAGGCCAAAAGCCAACACCGCCGCAAGGATTCTATCAGCACTCCCATCGAGCAAGTCTCCCTAGCCGGCCGTATAGCCGCGGGTCGGCTCTTCCCTGCGTCTTTGTGAGAGCTGTCGAGTGCCACAAAAGGGAGCAAAAAAAAAAACTGTATGCCTGCGTTTCGCCGTGATTAGTCGGTGCATGTTGCTTTTCCAGGTCTGCGCAAGATGTTCATATTATTTTCACACCACGTGTCACAGCGAATAACAGCTGCCTGCCACAATTGCATATGTGTGGTGAGCTAGGCACGGCTTATAATCCAGGTGGTATTTATACTTTTTTCCCAAACTGCAATTGGGGATTTATAAAATGCTACTCCCTTTCTGCAAAAATAAGTAAATAAATAATGATTTTAAGTCCACACACGCACACGCACACGCTACACAGCTGGAATAGAGGTGGAGATATATAAAGATAAAAGGGGAGACCTTTTCTGTGGCAGTTAAATAAATTACTGCTTTGTCACCTATGCTAAGTACCTTAATAAATACAATGCTTCAAAAACACAATGGAAAATATAATATGTATGTATTTTCTATGTATCTTAGTTGTTTTTCAGCATATATATACAACAAAGAACCAATAAAATTGCAAATAATATATTTCAGTTAAATAATATCCAGAGTAACTCCTAAACAACCTTAGTCATCGCTCAGCACACCATCCGTTAACCCCCCGTCCTCTGAACAGCCCAAAACAGCAGACATCTTTACCACCACAGAGCTAGCGGGCTATAACAAATGGCCTTGTAATGGCTAGTCACAGTGTTGGCATTCTACACTGAAAGCACTGACATTTCACAGACCTTCTGGAGACTAAAGCAACGCCTGGAGGCTAGTCCCAAAACGCACTTGGGTGTTCATCAACAGGAAAGCGTTAAATCGCAGATATAAAGACAAATGTGTATGACTAAGACACTTATTGACAGTGAAAACAATCTCGAATGGAGGACAAAATGGATCCTCTGGTGGGCCTCCCATGTTTCTTCAGTAACTAATTGGTACAGTAGTGTATCTTCATCATGTTTACTGTATGACAAACACGCACTATTCTATTCTGTTTCCCTTTTGTGCGATAGAGCGGCTGTTTCATCCCGATTGTAAACACAAGCTTGACAATCTTGGAAAGATGGAGTTGAATACACAACATAATAGAGTGCGTTTGTGTTTGCATGCCTGTGTGTGTGTGCCGTGTGTGTGTGTGTGTGTGCGTGCGTGTCTCTCTGCTTGCGTCTACATCCAGCGGATTTTGATCAACTGGTTCAGCGGCTACCTTTACAGTCTCCTCACACACACTCTGCCTTCTCCTTTGGACAAACACAGCAGTCTCCTCTCTGATGAATGTTGCGCACTAAGTGCCACCACTGTTTTGTTAGGCCTCTAAATATCTTTGCCTCTCGCAGCCCGAAAACCCGTCAAACGCTACACACTGGCTCCTCTGTTTGCCGCGGGCAATATTTGCACCTGTTCCACAGCTCACGGCGGCTAGCCTCTTTGTCCTCGGCATTTGCGTCAAGGTGTTGTCAGAACTCACTGAAAACCATTGGAGGAACAAGGCAATTGGAGGAGCAATTCACAATGACGAGGTGCTAGGAACACTGTATGCACGCATATTGTACGTCTTGTGAGTTGTGTGTGTGTGTGTGCGTGTGGGTGAGGCTCTACCCTCTCTGTATGTAAATGTATTCCTTACGCCAACTCTAAGTTTAGCTGAGCTATGGATTTATCATGGAAGTGTTACAGGGAGCAGCCTCCTTCTCTCCCCCTGCAACTGCTGCCGTGCCGACCCATTTGCCTGCAATGCTGGGTTTTTGTGTGTGTGTGCAGGTAACTCTACAGGAGGGCCAGCCGGTCAGTTGCTACTGGCGAGAGAGGAGAATGAGGGCGTGGGGAACAGGAGGGGCAGGTGGGTGGTGGCGGCGGGGGTGCATCTTAGACCGCAACAGCACCAACCTGATAATGAAGGCAAAGATGTGCCTGCTGAGCTGTTTCTCCTGCCTATTTAGGGAGGAGAGGGTAATGCCGGCAGACAGGCTGGAGAAGCACCGAAGGGTGTCAATATAGTGCAAAATTAAATGAAAGTGTAATTAAGAAAATCATTACCTGACACTTCCGCGGTGGGGGATTTGCTTAATTTACTGGAGCAATCCTTTAGCGAGTGGGCTGCGTCTTAAAAGGATTTTGTGTCAACGCCACCATGTCAGACGGGGGTGGGGGGGTGGGGGATTTATAACGTACTTCTAAATAATAGAACCTAAAATCGTATTACACCAAAGTAGGTGCCAAAATTGGATGTACTGCATCTTGACCTTGCAGTGGAAAGTTAATTACTTGTGTTAATGCCCGGCTGATTCATATTTACCTAATCGTATCGATACACTACAACTTGAATTTAATTAACTGCTAATATTTCCTTAACTTGTGTTAAAACAAGTGTTCCTAGCGTTGAAGACGGGGGTTTGATGTTTGTTTGCTGTGTACTGATTCTCCTCTGGCTAAACAACCTACATGACCACAATTAGCTCTGTCCCTCTGGGCCAAAGATTTATGAGCTTCTAGGTGTATTGTTTTTGTTTTTTGTAACTCACCTCCTCCCTTTCCTGTGTGTATATGGGTGCGCTTGTGTGTGGATTTGTGTGCACAGTATTTGTATTTGAGTGTCTGTGTGTGTGTGTGCGTTTTTGTAGGTGCTTGTTCATCCCTATGGGAATGTGTGTTATCATGTGTACGCATGTGTATGTGTGCTCTTGTTTTCAATTGATGTCTGTGTGTGTGTGTGTGTGTGTGCGTGCGTTACATCTCAGTGCTTGAAAGTTCCGCATTGGGGGCAAAGCAGCGCTTGTGTGCTTTCATTATTTTCACAGAGAAGCATCATTCGCTGCTCCTCAAGTAATGAATCTGTTAATGCCAGGTAAAAATAAAAGCGCGGAGAGAGCCTTAGAGGAATAAGAAGGCAAGGAATGGTGCTGGAAAGGTGTCAAAACATCTGTTGGTCATACTACAAGATAATTAACACCACAAAACAACACAAGCTGGACCAGTATGTATATATAATGTATACGTGTGCTGTATATAAATACACACGCAATGACTGGAAGGCATGGAGTTGCCACAGTGTGTGTGTATATATATATATATATATATATACATACATATACATACATACATACATACATACATATCAATATATGAACATCTGCTGCCTTCACGCATGTTTCAGCCTCATAACATACAGACCCATGTGGTGACGATCTGTAAACTATTCTTGGGGGGAAAAAAATAGGAAAAAAAGCGTCCCAGTTCCACAGCGGTTCGCATCACCTCACACGTCTCCTGCTGAATCTTTGTTATGGCTCGGTGCATATGACAGAATGTTCCAGTTCCGACCAATATTGAGGAAATAGAAAAGGGACATCTTGATACAGTACCAGCATCCTTGGAGAGTTTGGTGTTTTCATGCAATGCTACGTAGAGTCTAATGTTAATATGGCCATGTGTAATACTACTGTAGCTAGGAATAAAGAACGTGGTCTAAAATATAACCTTGAAGAACGTCTTTAAGTGACTGAAGGACTGATGGAATTCAAAATTTACCAGCAGAGCTTGTTATGTTTTAACCAGTCTTTAATGTCCATGTAAACCATCTGAAATGTTATACTGTGGAAAATTATACTGTACAGTGTAATGATCTACACCAGGTGTTCCCAAACTTTTGAGAGGACTAATCTACTGTATTTAAAGACCCACAGTACAGGTAACGTAATTTTCAAAAAACTATCCATTTTATCTAATGCTATAATTGTGTTTGAGCCAAATATTTTTTTCTGCAGAGAGCTCCAGAATCTATGGTGTGCACGCGGCTAAATAGGATTTCATCTAATCAGGAACAACCTTACTCACGACTAATGAGTGGAACAACACGACAGTAAAGCGTGGAAGCCTTTCATTGATATTCTTCATTCATTCAATGGCCGTTGCAGTTTTCACAACCCACTCACTCTCACTCAGTTATCCACCTGTGGGTTCCGACCCACAGTTTGATCTACACAACCAGGCCATGCCAAATAAACCATCCGACCGTTGTAGGGATTCTGCGGAAAACAAGGTTTTACCATCGTTGTTTGGACAGAGGTGAGATAAGATGCCAAACAATCAGCTCATCACTTCCATGCTAAGAAAGGGGGAAAAAACAATAAGCATACTGGTGGAGAGCAAGCATGGGCAGTAAGTAGCTGGGGTTCCATTGACGCTGTTTTGTCTTTTCGAAATGAATCTTTCCTATTGGCGGTTTTGGGTTACCCGTTTGCATGCGATGTCACCTAATCAGGTTTGGTGTTTAGATGCGCCGTCGCAACTTATTGGAATTTATGTTAAACATGCACACATTGTCTAGCTCATAATGTAACGTGACCTGCTAGCAAATGGTAAAACTGGCTAGCTTCTCGGTTGGTACCTAGTTGGTACCTAGTAGGTACGTTGGAGAGTGAGGCTATTTGTGTGACTGGTGGTGAAACGTACGGCTACAGATGAATCACTCCCATTAACTTATTTGCCCTCATCGCAGTTAATTTGTCCAGACTGTACCGTTCTTATAGTACATCCATTGTACAGTAGTAGCACAATAGTTTACCGGCATAATACAAAACATAAGCCGGGGCATGCACATTAGAAAGCAATAAGAAACCAATCAGGTTTAACCGATTGCATGGTAGAAATCTTCTTTCAATCGGGTCATGGAACAGGTTATACTACTGTACCTCTCTGCTTTGGAATGAAACTTCGATTGGGTTGGCCATTACCCTTCTGATCGTGGTGTTTATATGGAGCATTTTCTTTAGGGTTATGCTTTTAACATGATTCCAATCGGAATAATAGGGTCCATGTAAACGCAGCTTGTGAGTGGACCAGGATCTTAGTGCGAACTCAGGAAGTAGGCCTCTTATACAGGTCTGAGCAGGCAGATTGTTATTTGACTCTGGCTAAGATGTGTCTCCATGTTTGTTTTCACTCAAGTATATGACGATAAGGTGATATGCGGTTTATTATTAAATGAAGGCTCTCGCTGTTAGCAAAGCCGCCTGAAAATAACTCTTACGTGAACATGACACCCGAAGTGAAAATGTCCTTAGAGAAAAGGCGTTAAAGAGAGAAAATGGCATTTACTCTTTCCTTCACTCATGCAGCACTTAACAGGGGAGATATATAAATCCAGGTAAATACATCACAGTGAATGTGGCTCTACTATCTAGACGAAACACATTGTTAGGCAAGACCTTTATGCTGCGCTCTTTAAAATGACGTGTCACTCAAAACAAGGGCGACTGCATGGATAATCTGCACCGTAATGTGTTTTGAAAGCTTTTTGGACACCCTCTTTATTCCTTCTTTTGTTTCAACATCTTCCGGGTCTCGATCTCTACAGCCGAGTTTGCAGAGGTGTCATTTCATCGCAGCGGCCCATTTGTCTGTGAAGAGCATGCCGTTTCATCATATTCTGTATTTTTAAACTGTCCCAGTGATGGAAGCTGATGAGGTCCTAAAAGTGCCAGGGCTTTTATTCCCCTCACAGCATGTCCCGAAACAGCATCTGGCTGTGCCAGGGTGCAGAGCTCAAAGCCAAATGTACCATATGCACACACATGCGCAAAACCACACACACACATATCACTGTACTGTTACAGACAGTTAGTTTACCTCCTCTCATGACAGCAATAATATTGACATTCTTCTGCAACCATCCAATTATCTCTCAGCACCATCTGATGATTCTGCTTGCAGATTTGCTTGATAGGTTAGTGAAGTTAACTTAACATTTCAGTTCAGACAAAACAAGGGCTAAGTCCTGTTCACGCGGCCAAACTCACAGAAAACATGGTATTTCAATGAGAAAAAACATGCATATGTATTGCTGCACAAGGGTTAACTGCTTTGTCTGAAAACATTGACTATATAATGTATATATAGTACACTGTAGTAGGCTATACATAAAAGCATTTGCATGGCTTGTGTGGAGCACTTTGACAGTCCAAGAATGTTTGCTTAATTTCTAATATAACCTCTGGCGAGTGTCCCTTCATATCCCGTCCTCTAGAGTTTATCAGCATTGTTCAGAATCCAAGGACATTTCAACGCAGACCTGCCCATTTCTTTTGCTCATGCGAACCCAGCCTTAGGCTAAAAGTGACCCTAAGCAGGATGTGTTGAATGTGGATCTACTAGGACACGCAAAGTATAACTCCCTAAAATGTAATCTTGCAAATGCTTTTCTAAGGTAAAACTGCATTTCAGACGATCTTAGCATTCACTCTCGATTTAACATTTTCATACACAGAGTGTTTTAGCTGACATCTATCACTGTAAAAGCAGGCTACGTTTAGCATAATGCTAACAATTCCCATGACAGAAATCGATTAAACTCTTTTAGTCACATTAAAATCTTACACATAGTATTGATTGTCAAGGGTGCAGTCAACTCCCCAAGCTGTTCATTTGCATATAGTCCCCTGACAATTTCTCTCTCCAGGGGTAAGATGCATGAGTATAATGAAACATAATACTATATAAGCACCACTCAGAGTTGACTGAGGATGCAGGCAGTATTTCAGGATATTTGAGCTGGGCAGTGTCCAAGGCTTGAGGCTCACTTGCAAAGATCATTTATCAGCAGCTTACCACCACAGACAGTGCTGGGCACTTGCTATCCCTGACCTATGTGCTACATAAAGCCCACCAATGTCCTACTAACTCTTATTTTTGAGGAAAATGTACAGTATCTCTATTGCTGTTGGATTGTTTTATTCTGTGTGGAAATGACTTCTCCTTGGCCGCTGCAAATGCACGCCAGCATCAAGACGTATAAAATAGCAGAGATGAGGCTAAAGCATCCAACGACGAGCATGGGGTTTAAAGACAGGAGAAGATTGTCAGGCTAATTGCACACAAGATAATCGTGCATTCAGAGACCCTAAACCAGCAATTCCCAAACTGCCGCGTGTGAAGTTTATACTGTATTCAGTGAAAGAATCAAGCAATCAAATGTTTCTTTTCATATAATGTTGGCTTTTTACGCACATAGCTTGGCAGGGCTTCCCAAACTTTTCTGCTCGTGACCCCCTAAATAACAGTGCCAGAGCCTAGCAACCCCCCGCTATCCCCGAAGGTGGTAGATGCATATAAGCCATAATATAACTTTCATAGTATTTCAAATTACTGTAGTCTAGTAGAACAATACATCAAAGTGTAAACTGTATTACTACTAACAATAATGGCTATGCTATTTCTAATCATTTTAAAGTTTTATTTTATTTCTGGAAATCCTCTTGTGAGCCCCTCCTCTATGTCTAGGACCTTCCGGTCTCGGCTCCCAATTTGAGAATCACTGGTCTACAGCAGAAGTTCCCTAAGACTCAAGAGCGCACAGGAAGAATGGGAGGGGCTTGGGGAGAGGCTGCCTGAGATGATTTACACTTGAGTCTGCTGCTCCTAAATTCAGTTTACTCAGTATTACAGTTTACATGGATAGTTACTTATGTGTTCTGCTACTAACCAATTATTCCATTGCTATACGATTATATTATGGGTATTATAGTATGCAATTATATTATAGCTGTTGTTTGTTTTTCATTGTGGTGTCATTATGCTCGTGTTTGGAAAGGACTATTAGTGCATGTGTGCAGTTTTGTGTGTGCAATTTTTGTATGCTTCCACAACCTCTGGGGATAGTGGGGGTCGCGCATCTCTGGCACGATTGTTTTTGAGGCCTAGGTCTGGATCTTTGTCTGGAGACCAGTCTCTATAGCATTTTTTGAAGATCTCGGTCTCGGACTCGACTGCATTTTTACTCGGTCTAAACATTTAGAACAACTCACCGACATACATTTTTACGTCTGTGAACTCGATTATAAATGGGCCTACCTTCCAATGCGTGTGTTATACTGTAGGCCTACGCATAAAGAAAATGTCATGCTTCCGTCCAGTCCAACAATGTTTAGCGATGAATTGCACACATTCATAATATTGGCTACTTCATGGTCAATTCAGTGTGTGAAAGAAGGCACAGTATACCTTTATTAGATATATAGCACCCAGCAACCAATTATTATTCTTTTTATTATTATTATTATTATTAGTAGTAGTAGTATTTGCGTCCTAAGCAGATAATTATACCCCACTACCTCAGTGTGTGTTGTGGTTTAAATTTGAGCACTTTTCCATGACTTGGCTGGTCATATGTTAGCCTCGCGAGACCATCCTGATCTCGTGAATTTTCAGATTCAGTTCGCAGCAAGAATCAGTCTGGAGAGCTCGGATATCGAGGTGATTCAGGCCGGTAAACCTTGTGTGTTGCCAATCAGCGTCGTAGTTTACCGTAGGTAACGTTTCTTATCGCCTAGAGATAATACAATATAGCATCGGTTTTATTTGAATAAATTAGAAGAGGAAATGCTTTTCTTTTTTGCAAGAGTGCATAAAAACAGACTGCTGTTTCACAGGTTCATCACATCACATGTAACATATTTTTTTGAAAGCGCCTACCCTCTTGATTTTGATTCAATGGACGCCTCCCCAGATGGATTAACAGACATAGATATCTGGTCTTGTCAGGTTACCCATGCATAGCCTCGTGAGACCATAAGGCCATGCGTGCATTAGTGCATATTTGTTTACTTTTGGTCTGAGATGCTGGTGCGCCTGTGACTGCAACATGGAAGACAATCGTAACTAGTGTCTTTACATCTAGTATAGAGAGAGACAAGATTGCTGAGAGCAAGATAATGAGCAACACTATGAGCACACATATTACTAATCCTTTGGAGCTGCCCTGATGTTCAATCCCTTCTCTTGCTCTGATTCAGCAGTGTTGCATTGACGTTTTTGCACAGGGGATTATTACACTTTTTTTTTTAACATGAGAAACATTTTATGAAAATAAATAGTTAATCAAAGTTATAAATAATCATGATATTGATTTGAATTCATTCATATCACCCAACCATACAATTAAGAGGACTCTTTTTGTGTGTTTTCATGAAAATGTGGATCATAAGATACATATGAGAAGTGCCTATAGTTTTCCGCATTTGACCATTCACTGATCTGGTCTTGGTCTTGACTCGGTCTCGCCCTGCTTTGGTCTCGGTCTTGACTCGGTCTCGCCCTGCTTTGGTCTTGGTCTTGTATCAGTCTCAACTCCTCAAAGTCTTGATCTTGTCTCGGTCTCGGACAAGACTTGGTCTCGGTTTAGGGGGTCTCGACTACAACACTGCCCCAGGTATAGGGTGTCATCTCAGAGCTGAGCATTTTATACCCAACACTTCCTGTATCATTGCAAGATTCCTCTCTAGGGGCACCAGTTCAAGCTAGTAAGTTAATATGCACTTCAAACAGAAAATTAAAAAAAGAATGTAGCTAGAAAGGGCTTTAATAACTTTAAAATATATGAAATGGGTATACATAAAAAGATAAAGTTAAAAGGCTGAAAAACACGTATCTAAACCACCCTTAGCTACACTGTACAGAAAATGTAAATAGCTTCCTAAGCTAAAAAGGATACCTGTCAAAAGCTAAGTAAGCATCTTAAAATATTTATTTATTGCTTACATTCCTATAAAGAACAATTTTTAGATAGCGGAGATAATATACAGTGTTTTAAAACTTTTTTGGCTTCTGTACCCCGTTTCGATTACTTTTCAAGCAGAGTACATGTGAGAAATAAATATGAATGCATGATGTAAAAAGATCATTACATTTTAAAGGTTGCAATATTTCAAATACAATACTTGGGGAGTTGGACAATTCTTCAGCTCAGTAACACACAGGTCACTTATTTCATCGCTTTAATACTGTATCTAGGAATTCATTATTTTTTAAATATTATTTTCATATAGTATTGTGATTTAGATTTTATCACACATACCAACTTTAGGACATGCAGGTTTGAGAAACATGGCTTTTTGTTGTAACAACTGTCTAAATTAAAGTTAACTTGTGTTCAACATTAGTGACAGTTGCAAGAGAGTGAATTATCGGGTAGTGTTACTGTACATGTTCATGACATCGTTAGAAATGTTACGGCAAACAGCGTTGCCATCGGCTTAGCGTAGTGTTTTTCCCCTAAAAAAACATTTGCAATAATTGTTTAGTATTACAAAGCAAAGTATGTATTTCAATTCCTGGAGTTAAGTATACTTTTGCTGGAGCGTCAATGTTTGAAAATTACACGTCACTGCAAATTAAATAAATGCCCTGCGAGATACATAGTATAAATGCACCATGAGCTGCTGTAAATATCTTCTTTCTTCACAAAACTGTATATTAAAATGCACACAATAATGTGTTTTATATATACTGTATGAAAGCACATTATTGAAAGAGTTGAGAGACCATTCCACTGTGTATGGATTGACACATTTAATCACAGTCTATTTTTCTCTGTTTAACAATTGCCCAAAAAGTCAACATGTACACAATTTATTCTTGTTGTGTGGGTCTATAGAAACAATAAAAAATACCAAAATGTCACCCCAGTTTTCAGAATAAATTTAGGTTAAGAATACGCAGGCTATTTTCCCACCTAAATTAAAATAAATAAAATAAAATATAAATCATCACTATGAATAATGACACAGCAGACAGATGCCTTCCCAATTGCCTGTTTCCTTTGAGACCATGAGAATGATATGTGGGTCCTGCGGTCACAGTACAGAACACAGGCCATCACAGTGAGCCTGTGAGTTAATTAGAAACCAGGCTTTGTTGTTGTAGTCAAACAAAGAGCTCTGATTTCGCTGTGGTGGGCTGTTTGTATATCCACGGGCCACAGAGCCTGATGGTGATGCGGTCTGAAGAGGGACTAAGCACTTTCTCCAGTTGATTAACAGTGGAATTTGGTGACCTAAATGTGCAATAAGTAATAAAAATTCTGATTAAAGTGTTGTCAGGCAATTGTCTCTTTTAGTCATCACATTAAAGGGGCCTCTGACCCTACAGAGATGTGAAGCAGCTACAGTGGTAAAGCAGACATATA
>JAODLL010045763.1:0-20125 GCA_026546735.1 Forbesichthys agassizii | reverse complement strand
ATATATATATGTGTATGTATATGTGTATATATATATGTATATATGTGTATGTATATATGTATATGTATATATGTATATGTATATATGTATATGTATATATATATGTATATATGTATATATGTGTATATATATGTGTATATATGTGTATATATATGTGTATATATGTGTATATATGTGTATATATGTGTATATATGTGTATATGTATATATGTATATGTATATATATATATATGTGTATGTATATGTATGTATATGTATATATATGTGTATGTATATGTATGTATATGTATGTATATGTATGTATATGTATATATATGTGTATGTATATGTATGTATATGTGTATGTATATGTATGTGTATGTATATATATGTGTATGTGTATGTATATATATGTGTATGTGTATGTATATATGTGTATGTGTATGTATATATGTATATATATGTGTATGTATGTATATATATATATATGTGTATGTGTATGTATATATATGTGTATGTGTATGTATATATATGTGTATGTATATATATGTGTATGTGTATATATATATATATATATATGTGTATGTATATATATGTGTATATATATATATGTGTATGTGTATATATATATATATATATATATATGTGTATGTATATATATATATATTTATATATATATATTATGCAGTACAGTAGTATCCATGAGGTTTAAATAAGAATTACAAAAACAATGTTTTGGTTTGAATTTGAGTGCAAGCTCTTTTTGCTCTTTTTGAGTGTAGTGTGAATGGCACCCAAGTTCTACCCCTTCCCCACAAATAGAGAGAGAGAGAGAGAGAGAGAGAGAGAGAGAGAGAGACCATAAACAGACTGTTCTTAGAAGCAAGCTATCTGAAGAATGCCAAACAGTGGAGCAACAGGACAAATGGCTCCAACATGCAGAGAGATCAACTCTCTGATTACAAAAGAAACAGAGAATGGCTTTGCCAATACTGGCAAATACACAGAAGCGTCACTTTCCACCCTGCCTCCTTTAGCATTGGATTCCTCATCGGTGTTTCTGTCATCAAAGCCAGCGGCCGCACAGCTGTAGGCCGAGCGAGTGTCTATTTCCACTGTTAGCGTGACAAGAGAGAGAGAAGGGGCGGGCTGCTGTTTTGACAGCAGCTACGCTGGGGAATGCTGCGCTGTGGAGAGAGTGTGCACAGGCACACACACACACACACACACACTGGACAATCTCTCTGTCTCTCTCTCTCTTTTACGCACAGACACACTCTTAGCCAGGTCTCTTACTAAGCAGTGGTTTTACCTTCCCAGTGAGGTTCCAGCTGAGTTCACGCCACCCCCCACCCCCCCGCCCCACACACACAAGCTCTCATTTGAGTGTCCCGGACTTCGTAGTAGACGTTTGACAGCAGAGAGAAATAGAGGGGGAGAGAGAGAGACCTTCAACCAAGACTTTATTGGCACCATTCTCTTCTTACAGCAAAAAGCTTAAAACAATCTTAAGAAATAAAAATATATATGTATATATATATATATATATATATATGTATATATGTATGTATATGTATGAGAGAGAGAGAGAGAGAGAGAGAGAGGGTAAGAAGGGAGGCGTGGAGCTGGTGGGAGGAGGAGGAAGGAGAAACGCACCAGAGAGGAGGGAGCGAACGACGAATAGCCAAAAGAGAGCCGTCGCTGCGGCAGTGAGCCTCGCTGCAGGATGAACGCTGCCCTGCTCCTCTCTCACTGAGGGAGGGAGAGAGAGAGAGAGACTCATACAGAGGGAGGGAGAGAGAGAGAGAGAGAGGGAGAGAGAGAGACACACACACACAGAGAGATACAGAGAGAGAGAAAGAGAGAGAGCGCACACACACAGAGACACAGGGACAGCTTCCCTAGTCTTGTTTGTGTGTGTGTGAAGACTTGGAAGCAGGACGAGCGTCCTCTCCCTGGCTTCGGGGGTCCGTAACATGCCGGTGGTGGGGGTAGCCTCCAAACTGCGGCTGCCGTCGGCGGCCGGCTCTGGCAGGCCTGTGCACACGGCGCTCCCCATGCTCAATCCCGCTAGGAGGGGGGAGGGCCCTGGTGCGCTCTCCTGCCAGCTGTCAATCAAGTCGGAGTGCCAGCGGGACAGGAGGGGGGCGGAGGCTCGCCCCCGGCCGGAGGCAGAGGAGAATAAGATCTGCAAGGTCAGCGTTGTCGCTCTGATGCTACACCTCTGCATCCCTCTGTAGTGTGTGTGTGAGAATATTGATGTGTCAATTTCAGTTGTGTGTGTGTGGGGTGGTCAATAGACTAGTCTCTGTGTGGGGTGGTCTATATAGACTAGTGTGTGTGTGGGGTGGTCTATATAGACTAGTCTCTGTGTGGGGTGGTCTATATAGAGTAGTGTCTGTGTGGGGTGGTCAATAGACTAGTCTCTGTGTGGGGTGGTCTATATAGAGTAGTCTCTGTGTGGGGTGGTCTATATAGACTAGTCTCTGTGTGGGGTGGCCGATATAGACTAGTCTCTGTGTGGGGTGGTCTATATAGACTAGTCTCTGTGTGGGGTGGCCTATATAGACTAGTCTCTGTGTGGGGTGGCCTATATAGACTAGTCTCTGTGTGGGGTGGTCTATATAGAGTAGTGTGTGTGTGGGGTGGTCTATATAGAGTAGTTTCTGTGTGGGGTGGTCAGTATAGACTAGTCTCTGTGTGGGGTGGTCTATATAGACTAGTCTCTGTGTGGGTGGTCTATATAGAGTAGTGTGTGTGTGGGGTGGTCTATAGACTAATTTCTGTGTGAGGTGGTCAATAGACTAGTCTCTGTGTGGGGTGGTCTATATAGACTAGTTTCTGTTTGGGGTGGTCAATAGACTAGTCTCTGTGTGGGGTGGTCTATATAGAGTAGTCTCTGTGTGGGGTGGTCTATATAGAGTAGTGTCTGTGTGGGGTGGTCTATAGACTAATTTCTGTGTGGGGTGGTCAATAGACTAGTCTCTGTGTGGGGTGGTCTATATAGACTAGTTTCTGTGTGGGGTGGTCTATATAGACTAGTTTCTGTGTGGGGTGGTCAGTATAGACTAGTCTCTGTGGGGTGGTCAATAGACTAGTCTCTGTGTGGGGTGGTCAGTATAGACTAGTCTCTGTGGGGTGGTCAATAGTCTAGTCTCTGTGTGGGGTGGTCAATAGACTAGTTTCTGTGTGGGGTGGTCTATATAGACTAGTTTCTCTGTGGGGTGGTCAATAGACTAGTCTCTGTGGGGTGGTCAATAGACTAGTCTCTGTGTGGGGTGGTCAGTATTGACTAGTCTGTGTGGAGTGGTCAATAGACTTGTCAGGCACCCAAAAGCCAGATGCTTTGTACTGTATCTATCTATCTACCTATATATCTACCTATCTATCTATCTATCTATCTATCTATCTACTTTATAGTACGTACATCTATTTAAATTAAAACACTAAATGGAAATCTGTTTGTTCTTCAGAGCAGGGATAGATGAATCTGCAACTTCTAAATTGTCATCATTGGACCTGTATCTTATTAGCAGGCCATTATGTTGATTATTGTGGGGTGGTGTTTTTCTTTTCTACATGTCCTATTGATATATTTTACTGATGTTTGCCTGCACGCTCGTCCCTTCTCTGTAAGCTTTGAGTCATACGGCCTGTGTTCTGCGTTGGTACTGTAACTTTGCATGTGTGAGGTTTTTACTATGCCTTGTTATGATCTCGCGTGTGTGGATGTGCTGTGTGTTGCACCTGTGTAGACCTTTTGGCAGAATATATTTATTTTTATTTAGTATATTTATGTATTTACTGGTTTATAATTCGTACGTCTATTTGAATGAAAACAATGAATGGAAATCTGTTTGTTCTTCAGAGCAGGGATAGATGAATCTGCAACTTCTAAATTGTCATCATTGGACAGGGAAATACGCTACTTATTATGAACAATATGCCAACTGATTACTAGCTAACGGAAGTTGCGGCTGCGTTTCTCAGCGGTTAGCAGTTTGTGTAACCGGTTAGGTAACCCTGTGTCAATTCACTTTATTGTAGTTTTCTCTTGAGAAAGATGTGTCATCGAAATTACATTGTGAGAATGTATAATGCACACATTTTTCTCTCACCACCTTATATTCTCACATTACCGCAAGGTTGTGATTGATAATTGCACAATGAGGCCTTTAGAGGGTGGTTTTATATGCATATCTTTCTGAATGGTAATTCCTGGACTTCCTTTCAAATACAATGACTTTAGAAAATATAATGACATTAGAGAGCAAACTCTCCAAGTGTGTTGCTTTGTAGTGTTAATCTCTAACAACCCTAGAACCATTTATCAATGTTTATTTTGTGGTGCATGGACAGCAAGCCAGTGCAGGACAATGCAGAGAGCTTGGAGTTCATGGTCAAAAGAGCAATTAATTCAATACCTTGTGTTTACCTTATTAACAACTAGGGCTTCCTCTCACCCAGGTGTTATCTGAGAATTGTGGGGGCCACTTAAAACGTACTGCTGAAATTGTATTAAGTTATGGCGTTTGCGTGCAACATTTCTCCAGTGGAAGGAGTTTCCCGCCAAAATAGTTTGAGCAGCTTCCCAGTGACCCACATTCAGAGCTTTCAGAGCACAACACAAAATGTGTCAGCTTGCGCTATTCTCTTCCTCTTTCAACCGTTAAAAACTATTTGAAGAGGGAGAGAGAGAGTGCGAAATGGGAAAAAAGGGCTCCTTGACCCCATTTTTTCCCTAAGGTTTTGATTTTGGAATACATTTTTTTATTTTTTTCCTTTTATTTTCTAACCCTTCGGGAAAAAACGTGAGCAGGAGACTTCAAAGCCAGGTTCAGCCTCTTTAAATCTTCACAGCGTGTCCATGTCTGAGTCCAGAACACTTGCAAGAAGATGTGATTTTTTTTAGGTGTGTGTGTGTATATGTGTGTGGGGAAGAAGGGGGGGTGCATGCTTCATCATTAACTGGCAACTTTGGTCTAACCTGTTTACTGATTGTATCTTCCAGTCTTCAGCTCAATGTTCGCCATTCATCCAAACAACAAGCATATCATTTCAAGAGCGTAACAAACTATGATGCTGAACAGCCCAGTCGTTTTCTTGGTGGGATCTCATTCTCCTGTCTTGTCATAATTCACCGCCCCTGCCGTCGACATTCACACACTGTAGGTGTCACGGGAAAGGAACGTTACCATGCTGCCTGTCCTCTCGTTTGGGAGAGAGGGGGGTTTGGGGGGGGAGTTGCCAGAGGTGTCTTTGCCTGCCACAGCATGTCAGGGTGTCTGAATGATGAGCACTGCTGAGGAGACAATTAGCCCGTCTAATTGTGTTGCAAAATGCCTGTTTGGTTAAGTTTTACCAGTGGAAGCACATCAGTAGTGTGTGTGTGTGAGTGAATTTATCTAAAGGTTGAATAAGTTGAAGTGATGAATATCGTTTTGAATGAATTGCAAGATGGGATCTAGAAGCTGATGGAAGAAATGTTGAAGAGCAGGACGTTTACAACTCACATAGAACAACTGATAACTCCACTGTGCAAGTCCCTATTGCCTCCCACTGGAGCACAGGTATGAATGTACTGTATAGTACGCAACATAGCTAATGGACATGCGGTACAGTCTGTGTAGAGGTTATGGCTGTTCTTCACAGCATTGCATCGCATATACAACAGGAACAGCGCTACAGGTTACCTTCATTTAATGACCTATCAAGCCTACTTGCCAGCCTCGAGTCTATTGTGTTGCACACCAGTATTACTGTAATAATATACTAATATTATATTAGCACTAATACTGTATTGGAGTCAATCACACCACAGCGTTACCAGAGGTGATGGCAGTGCATCGCCTTGCTTATGGGCTCTCAAGAAGGTTGGCTGCTTCGCAAGACTTGGAAGCCAGGGCCGTTCTCTCCGCTCTCCTCCTGAACACACACTTCATCTCGTCCCCTTGCTTTCTTCTCTGTTACAGAACTTCCAACCCTCCCCTATACTATTTTTTTCCCTTCTCTGATCCCATCTTCCGCTCTTTCCATTCCCAGCATTCCGTATGCTGTCCTAGCATGACCGACCACCCGACCGTTCTGTACCTGTTTGCTATTATTTTCCTTTGACTTTGCCTTTCACTCTGTTTTCCTTCTGTCCTCCACTATCTATGTCTCTCTCTCTCTCTCTTTGTCCTCCCCCTATCTATGTCTCTCTCTCTCTCTTTGTCAGTTTAATCCAATAAGCTGTTTTTGGCATTTGTGTGTGTGTGTGTGAGTGTCTGACACACCAGATGTTTTAATGAACTGTGTTTGGCTTGTGTGTGTGTGTGTGTGTGTGTTTTGCTACTGTACCCCGTAACTATATAGGACATTTTCCACATCAGGCTGAGTGACCTGCGATTCTTTCATGCGCTTTCACTTTCACCGGACAATTCCGGCGATGAGTGTTCGTTTATTGGGCCTGGTGAGTGGCAGACAGATGTGGCTTAAAGTATTTAACAGTGACGCACATTGGCTAAGAAAATGAAGCCGAATTTAATGTTAGTGAGAATGTTGAATTCATGGCTAACTTGTGCGCTTCTCCTCCATGAGCAAAGGAAATGCAGTGAGCGAATCAAGACCTGACGTGATGTTAGCATAGTGGGACAAACACATGAGAAATATGCGTTTAATAGATTTTTCTTTGTTGGCAAAAAAACCGAGGTTATTTTATCAATAGTTTTTGTGAGACAGACGAGAGTTGCGAGTAAAGCTTTGTGTCTCCTTTGCACAGTGGTTGACTGAGCAAAGCACATATGTCTTTCTGAAGCGGTTAACCTCGCATTTACACCATCATTACCCACAACCAGCCTCAGTGTTCTCATTATTTTTCCACTTTTTTCTCTAACCAACATCAAGTTGTATCAGTTTTTCACATTTTCTGCTGTCGTCTCTCTCCTGGACTCTTAAGAGCTAATAAAAAAAGACCACATGGAAATCATTACAGATTCACATGTATTTTTACATGTATTTACTATTGAGGGCCACGCGATATGAAAAGGCTTTCTTATTTTCCATTATTCTGGTGAATGCTTTTCTCTAAAGACCCTGACGATGCCATGGGCAGATCCCCGGTGATAGTCAGCCCCCCCTCCCATGCGGGCAGTTATTTACTTGCAACCTCCCCTCCCTGTTGAGCCAAACCAAAGAACCATGGCAGAGGTAATGTCATGCTCTACCAGATATTACACAGGGTCCAGCCTGTCGCAACACGCCTGCCGTGTTGGATTTAGCAAGCAGGCTAACCGGCAATGAGGTCACTCAACTGTGACCCCTCTATCCTACAACTGGTAGGACTGTTTGACATGCACTGTACGTCGTGGTCTAAATGGCAAATGGGATGAGAAAGTTCCCAGTTTGTCTGCATTCGGTGTGGCGTTGTCTCTCTGCGTGTGTATTATTTTATGCAGTCTGCTGTATGTGTTTAGGCATAACATGACTAAATCACTGAGGGAGAAAATGCCCGCACTTTAATGTGAGTACAGCCTGCATAGTTTGTTACTGCTGAGTCGTCAAAATGTGACTGAAAACATGCAAATAACAGTTGCATTGTTGTAGGTCATATACAGCATGAACTTAAGTTATGCAGAAACTGTAGTTTGAAATGTCTTGACGACAATACAAAAAAGTAATTTGCTGTGCCTCTCTCCCTCTCTGGATTGGCAGCTAAAGTTGACTGCCTTTCTGCCATAGTATAAGCTCATCCCAATTTCAAATCCCTTCTGCCTCAGTGCCTCAACTAGAGATGTTCTTAACAAGTAAATTCCCAGTCGAATTTGAATTTAGACTAGTCCTAGTCGACAAGTCTAAAAGTAAGAAAACACTCTAGGCTAATACAGTATGTGCCTTTCGGTCTTTCCCTAGGGTACCTGCACCCTCATCAGCTGCTATGTCAGGTAGGGGATCACTGCCAGAGGGCTTTCCCTCTCTTCTCATCTGCGTATCTAAAATTATTGTTATTAAATTATATGAACATCTTCATAAAATGTCAAAAGCAGAGTGTCAACTGTGATCTACCGATCATTACTCATGAGCAGCGGGCCAAGTGCGTTACGTAAATCTATCTTTTGATTTTGCAAGACTGTTTTGTTCCGTAATACTGTATCATCGGTTGTCTGATAAAAAAAAAAAAAACATGCCTGGTTGTTAAATACATCCATAGATTAGCCTACAAGGAACAATCTCTTCAGGATAATCGTTGTCAGGTTAACAAACACTGTGAGCTCCATTGAAATTTCACACATTCGTTTGATTAGCTAGTAGCTACTGGTACCTGCTGTGTCCAGCAACGAACAGGTGAGTAGGTTTTTCATCTGCGCTTCAAAAGTTCACTCAGAGTCAAGTTGTGGGAGCGGGGTTAGTGACAATCTGTTAATTTTCTCCGCTGTAGTGTGAGCCATGTATCCCTGCAGTTTCGCCGCTCTGAAAGTGTTGAATCCAACGCGCTCCCAACTTACAGGGTCAACAGTGTTTCGAGTGCAGACAGGAAGAGACTGACTGACCCAGTGAACAAGAAAAAGTACCTACTATTTTCAAAAATCAAATAACGGTAATACGTTTAACCGACTAGTATTTCTGGTGCTGACTAGTGAGGCTGGCAACGTTTAACCGACGAATCACGCACATTCCTAGCCTCTACATCTTTCTGTTAGTATGCTAACTTTGTAATTAATGAGGGTTAAGTAGATTAAAGGCTCTTACATGTTGAGCTAAATTCCTCTACTGTATCTTTCTCACTGTATCTATCTCACTCACTCACTCACTTACTCACTCAAGCGCGTGCACACACACACACACACACACACACACACACACACACACACACACACACACAAGGGCTGAATGATTTGACCTAAAATAAAAATCACAATTAATTGAACATTGGGTTTAATATTTATTAATAATGATGTAATGGCCTTGCCCGGGTTACTGGTAATGCCTCATTCAAGGCTGTATTTTGATACCTCTACTGCAGGGCGGTAGATACCTCTCTCTGGACTTAATCCCTTTCTTTTCCTCCTGAACTGAAGAACTAGTTGTTCCTGATTCCTGTCAATGAATGGCATCTCTCATCTTCTATGCTTCTTTGTAATGTCTCTAAATAACAAAAGGTTATCTTGACTATCTCATTGAGTGGTGCATTCCAAGGCACAGGGAATATTTCTGTCTGTGTACATTCCAAGCTTCCAACAGTCCAAGGTCACCCAATTAGTCTGTCAGGGTTTCTTGCTTTGTATGAGAAAGCTTAAGCAAACAAATAAATATTCTTTTATAATCTCTAAATAATGTGCCAGGGCTGGCAGCTATCTTGACAAGAGAACAAGACATTTGTTGTTTAGCTGCTCCACGTGACTGCTATTCAACAGCTGTTCAGTGGCTATTCATCTAGGCAACGTAAACTACTTGATCTGTTGTTAGAAACAGTGCCCTTCCTTTAATGGCTTGTTAATAACAGACAAGAGGCTTTTATAACGCTGTATACAGATTTCTATTTTTAGCCCAGGTAACAAAAGTTGTCCATGCCCTTGTTTATGGTTAAACATGGCACGGGATAAACAGTCAAAACATCCTCTACTGTTTGTTTACCATTGTATCCGTCACTTACCGCTAACACCACTAACGACGAGCTGAGGTTCAACATTTGCAGAAAGATGAACGATGTGTCGTCCCTACAAAACACTAGAAAAATACTAGAAGTGAGAGATAAGCACATGGGAGAAAAGAAGGGGAACGAGTGCAGGGTTCAGGTATATTCATCTAGTCACAGTGTGCTATAATATTTGTAACCAACTCATCCTCTATCTACAGTACATTCTACTGTAGTGCTGACACGACCCAGTTCCCCCAGGGAAAAACAACCTCACGTTATCTTGGGGGAGAGACATAAACAGTGTCTGCTAGTGCAGCGCTGTGTTGATTCAGAAAAGATGTGGATGGCGGGAGGATTGGAAGCAGATGCAAGCACCTTGTACAGACCTTTTCGGGTTTTAACGGACGTTGACCCCACTAGGGGCAGCGGAGGGAGGGGGGGGGGGGGGTTAAGGAGGCCATCGCGGGAGGAAAACGGAGAAGAGGAACATAAAAATATCTTTCCCTCAGTAAACCCCTTTGTGCCCCTTTTTGTGGTTTTAAACGCAAACGACCTCAGTGATATGATACCCATCTGAGAGACTATCTGTCCGTCAGTGTGTGTGCCTGTTTTGAATTGTACAGAAGCTTGAAGGGGAGGGTGTTGGGGTTTATCGTCATTCCCCACAGCCACAGAGACTGTCGTCAGACCGTTGCTGGCTGACAGTAATTTCCGCATGGCTGACAGGGGCCATTCGTCTTGGGGAGGAAGCGGCCGTTGGAGCGCGTTATAGCGCCAAGCATGTATGAAGCATGTGTGTATGTACCGCGCATGTGCTCTCAGTGTGGCGGTCATAAAGGGGTTTCAGCGAGGGTAGGATGGGGTGGGGCACATAAGACATTGATTTTGTAATCATCTTTTTGTTATTACTCTGAATAGAGTTAATTCGAAAGAATGCACACATGTTTTTACAATGGCAAGCTTTTATGGCTGCCATGGCTCAAACTGCATTGAGAAACACTGTTACACATATAAGAGAGAGAGAGAGAGAGACAAGACTTTCGGATGATGAACAACAAGAACAGAATTGAGGAAAGTGAGTCTGAGATTAAGAAAGAGGTGTGTGTTTGTGTGAGAGACACACACAGAGGGCTAGTGAGAGAGAGTTTATCTGAGAACATAACGAGAATTGAGACAATCCTACGATCTTCTAGAACTTCTAAGGAGAACGTGAATGTTTAAATGCACCACAAAGGTATACAACTTCGGGTCATTGTGTGTGTGTGTGTGTGTGCTGTGCTGACAGTGCTGTAGACCAGGATGTGTGCGTGTGTGTGTCTACCGTGTTCCTTCCAGATGTGTTGAGTGAGCAGGGGGAGGAAAACCATCATCATCATCCCCTTACCCTCCACCCTTCATTGTCCCCTCATCCAGCACTGTCTCCATGTGTTCAAATACAATCACGATGTGCCATTCCTCATACCAGGGGTGTGCAATCCTGGTCCTGGAGGGCCGCTGCCCTGCATGTTTAAGATGTCTCCCTGCTCCAACACACCTGATTCAAATGAACGACTCTTTTTCAGCTATTGCGAAAGTTGCTATTGCTTTATTAGGTTAGATGATCTTAGGTGGTGTTAACAGGTGTTTCTAGAGATGGTAAGATGCAGTTGACTTTTTCGCCGCGAGGTTAGTTACACTATAAAATGTCTTGGCTGGAATCGGACTGCAAATTTTACACTGTTTTCTACACACTCTGCTACCTGCTCGTTTGTGTGCCGGTATTTTGCTCGAGGAGAAGGTGTGTCTCTGTGTGAGAGAGAGAGAGAGTGAGAGTGTGAGAAGTTGGCTCTGAAAGCCAGGGCCGTAACACTTTAACAACCTAGCTGTATAGTCCTTAATATCCCCCACCTTCACTCTTCTTGGCAAACAAGCAGCTTTTCTTTACGGCTTGGCATACTATCAGCATTTATGGCAACAGTTTTTTGCTTCCATTCCTCTACATGTAAGCTGCATGTTATGCAATCCCAGACGCAGCCAAATATCTGATTGTTGTTGCCATGCAATGATGATCTGATTGACAGGTAGAGGCCTTGTTCTCCTGTGTGGAGCCAGTAAACCAGTGCCTCTACCCTTAACAGGAATGGCACCCATGATGGTTTTAGTGTACATAACACACCAACGAAGTTAAAATGGATCTATTAGAAAAGGGATAAATATTGCAGTATTCCTCTGAGAAGTCATGAAAAGAATAGGTCTTTGGCTGTTTCATTGTCAGAAATTACCGCCAGCTTGTGTGCACAGTTAAACCTCCCTGGGGTGACATAACAATAGCAGGTGAGAAATTATTGTAATTGGAAGCATTTGTAGACTAGTTCTGATCAGTGTTAAAACACATTTTTAACACATCTCTCGACACCTTATAAAATGTCAATAAATCAATGTTTTTCTTTCTGTTACTATACTTACCATTATATTGTTATTTGGATATCGAACGTTAGCAGTTTTTCGCCTCGGCCTTAATTTGTCTGTCAAGAGTTAAAACGGCCTTCTTAGTGTAAGAAACTTGAGCTAAAGCTTTTGGGCTCGAACATTCACCGCACTGGGCAGAGGTACGAATGTTTGCTTTGGAGGTGGCAGCTACTGTAGGCCCGTGAGCGATGCCATCATGTTGAGCGGTACCCTAAACCCTGGCTAATTTTGGGATCCCTAATATGAGGAATTACATCTGCAGTTTATTTCAACACTAGCTTAAAGTGGTCGACGTACAGTACCGGAAAATATCCCACCGAGAGGTCAGATGAGGGTTGTAATTAGGAGATCTGTTTTAATATTTGAACATAGTTGCTGATGCATGGTGACATGTGGAATTCTGCGCCTCTTCCACAGCCACAAAGGTTCTGGGAAATCCATACAGGCTGGGCCCTTACTTATTGGAAAAACTGCAGGAACATCCCTTCTTCAGAGCCTGTGTTTTTTAAATATTTTTTAAACACTGTATCTCTATCCTTTCCACGTGTCGATAAGTCAGGCTGAACGCGAAACAGTGGCAAGTTTAGAAGAGTTTCCCACCGCATGCTGGATCTCTTCATCTCTTAGGCTGTTGTCCAGTCAAAACAGACTCCCTATTAAGATGATGTTGTCATGGGAATATGCAGAAGAGATACATCTGACTGGTTTCAACTTGACCCTTTGCAAGCGACTCTAAGACGGATTCACTGGGGATGTTTGCGCGTGAAAGGTAATGAAAAGTTAATGTTTAGACACCTCATAAAGACCCCTCACTATAGATGCCTCACAAACCTGTCTATTTGTGTTTTAGCTAATGCTGGATGGTTGTAGTGGGCCACGTTTGTTGTGCTCAAGTAGTCTGCTGTGAAAATAAATGCCAATACACTGGTGGGTGGATTTATTTTGGAGAAAGCTTTCCTCTGACCCACTGGAATTGAGTTGCAGTGCATTCGAGTCTCGGCAATGCTTTCGATTTGATCTTTTGCTCTTTCTCATGCAAATGGATAAACAAACACACACACAAACTCTGGCTACAAACCTCTCCAAACATCTGGAGATTTAAATGTTTGGAAGGCCATATAAAACTTCCAGGTGGTCATTGTGTAGTGCTAACAGTCTGGGATAGCCCGTTGAGTGTGTGTGTTGTGTGTGTGTGTGTGTGTGTGTGTGGGGAAGGGGGGGGGTAGATAGAAACTGACCGTTCACTGAGAACTCCCAGCAGCCGAGGGACATTGTAAGCACTGCAGATGTTATCTGCTTGTCTCCAGGATGTGTGTGACCTCCAAGTATTATTGTCGTAACATGTCTCTTTCTTCACCCTCTGCACAAACTGCACACAACCGATGCTAAATGACGGCCTTTCACCGCCAAAAGTAAATCCATTTGAATGAATAATACAAAAACAACAGCATAACCTCTCAATGATAAAGAAGAATATTCACAACTTGTGAGATAATTGTTTTCAATGAGTTGCAATTCTTTGGCGTGTGTGAAATGACCTCTTTGTAGTACAGTACACAGCTTTCTCTCTGCGAGTCTGGACCAAGGCCAATTCTGACATTACCTACTGTACATAAATTGTGGAAAGGGTGAAACAATTATCTGAATAATAAATTAAGCGATTGACCGATATATTGTTTAAGAAATGTACAGTATAATGGGAAGTGTTACCATTTAAAACATGACAATTATAATTCCAGTTTTCTTAATTCATAAGATTAAATTAAAACATGTTGTTTTAGACTGCTGGTAAACATTTAACATTTTCAATATTATAATAAATAATAAATTGCGATGAACATTAAACAAATGAATTATCCCAATTGCATTAATGAATTAACATTAATCGTAATATTTGACAAAGCACAGATTGATTATTAGCACTGATCTGCAGCAATTTTTGTGTCCGCACAATCACCATGCACACCCCACAGTCTGTATCTACTTTGGTGTTTCAACACACTGACAATTCAATAATGGAAACTAAATTGTGGAAAGCATTTTTTCCCCTCCTGAAACTTTGGCATCAAAGGGCCTGGATTGAATTGCCAAAACCTTAGCAGGCAACCTGCCAGTGTTGCTATAGCAAACAAAAACTGTAAAAGCCTCTCCCACAAAATAAAAACAAAAAACAAAAACAAATGTATAATTAGGCTTAATTTTCCCCTCATCTGGAGAAGTACGATGTTTAGTGGTTGAGATTTGCACATGCTTACCAGATTTAATGGCTTCGTATTACATCAAACATGAGCACTTGGAAAGGTCTGTATTTGTGTCATCTTGTTGTTTTTATTCTAATCCCTTGTTCCCATGGTGATTTGTTTTCAGGGAAAATGAAATGGTCAGTGCAAACTCAGACCATGTCATTGCTGTGATGCTGCTGAGTAGAGCTATACCACATATTCATTACTTCATTCAAGTACGTAGCCTATGGTGTTCCTGTGTTATCTTCTGGTCTAAAATGGACTTACTGTACTGTATATGAGATTATGGCTATACTTTGATGTGTGCCCACAGTGACTGTCTCAGGACAGAGGGGCAGAGGTGGATTGGGGGGTGGGTGTATCTGGATTTGCGCACTTGCAAATTGTTTATCAAGACCAGTCTCAACTGACTTTGGAATGAATTGCGATTCATTTTTTGTCCGGCTCATCGATATATAGTTTTCCCTGCAGCCTATGCTTCCATTTTGCTTGGCTGAGCTCCCAGGCACGCACCTAATGACAGGTTTCTATCTATTGTTAATTTTAACATACGGGTGATGAGCTACAGAAATCAAGTGGGATGCAGCGCTGAAGGTTGTGTAGCGTGTGTGCATGCGTGTTTGTGTGAAAGCAATTTGCTGACAGCTGCAATGTGGGAAAAATACAAGACAACCCAGCAACAAGAGTGAAGTATTTTTCGATAGTGTGCGGGAGTGCTTCTGTTTGTTTACACCCGTGTAACTTCACTTCTGACTATGGCTGTGTGGCTCATGAGGACAGAGTCTGACAGACGGAGATGCCTCTGTTTATGTGTGATGTGTCACTGACGCTGTCACCGCCTGACGACTCACTGACTCCCAGCAACCACAGAGATAGTGGAGGTATTCCTCAAAGGCAAGCAGCCCTTGTGTGTGTGTGTGTGTTGGGGCCGGGCGGGGGGGTTCTAAGAACAAAGAGGTACAAATGTTTTTATTTTAATTTTATTAAAACTGCTTACAAACTAGAGTTGTTTTTTTTTCCATTGGTTTATTTGCTGTGTTGCTCCGTTTCAGCTGGCCTACTGTACTAACCATGTAGAATGTCGATCTGGAGCAGAACATGCTTCTCTGCTGCCAGGACCGTTTCCAGAGCTCTGACAGGGGCCAAGAGCCCAACCCCAAACTGACCGTGTTGCTCCTGTGTCCCAACTTGTGTCAGTGAATACACGTCATACAGCCAGTCACTTAATGAACAGCAGAACGAGCGAGAGAGCATGGATGTTTAACGCTTCCAATAGCGTAGCGCTCATCGAGATTGGCCCAAAACCCGAAGTGGCAACCTGTGCCTGACCTTGTCCAACAACACACAAAAGCTCAGTGCACCACTGCGACTGTGGTGGTGTCGTGGTCACTTGTCAGACATACCCTGCACAGGACTGTGCCCTGCTTGGGTCACAGAGTGTGGGCTGTGGTTGCAGGACTCTCCGGGTCTTACACCACAAGGCTCCTTAGGCTGCAGGACATTATGGTAGTGACCACACAAACATGCGCACGCACCCAGGGAAAGCAAGTACTGTCGTCCAGTAGGCTGATGACAGCTATTTTCTCTCACTATCTGATCTACAGTAGAAACGGAGAACGTCAGATTAACACAATAAAAGATGGGCTATGAGACAGCAGCATGGAAGCAACACAAACCGCTATTGCAAGCTACATTTTAATGTAAGCTAATAAACCTAATGTCAAATTTACCAAATGTCTCGTCGTATTTCGCTAGCCTACCGTTCTTTATATAAATAATCAGATATGTCTACACAACCTTGGCTCTGTAAATGGCAACATAAACAAAGTGGCGAGCACCCCTCACATCAACCAAGCCGCAGCGCTACGCTTTGCTTCACGGTGCGTTTCGATAAGTGTTGTGCGGCGCCGCAGAGTGATATTGTTTTGATTTTAACGCGTTCTCGAGAATTACTAACCCTGCCTTTAAGTCAGCATCAGATTTGTGACTTGGGCTGACATTACGTAGTGTATGAAAGCTGGTAATAACTAAATTGAGGAAGATTCAGATTAATGGACAGACTGTTTTTATCGACCGGATCTCCTTTCCTGTTTGGGGCAGATGGCAAAAAGCATTAGGGTGAGTTTAAGGCTTTGTGTAGGCGGCGTTATCAGACTGTTATTGAGTAATGAACAACAGCAGGAGAAGGCGTAGATAAACATAGACACACACACAGAGACTCTCCTTTCCTGAGTTACTGTGGCGACAAGCCCTCCTAATCGGCTGACATACTGAAAAGATCACTATCTCCCTCACTCTAGATTCAATTAGTTGAGTCTGACTAGGAAGTGATGAGGAGATACACCGTAGAAGATGCCTACTGTATATTAAACTATGCCGAGATAGTGGATTGACATTGTGATAAGGCATTCTGATAACAGTGGTTAATGATGTGTAGCAAATGTGCTCACTGCTACCTCTGTTTACATTCTAAGGCTCCTAGAAACAGAATAGCTAAATATTTCCTTGCTTAATTAACTACAAAAAAAGGCAACATTTTTTGTATTTTGACGCAGATTTGTCATTCATTATTATCGACAAAAAACTTAAATAGTAAATAATTAATGTTAATAATAGCCGTCGTTGTCTTATTTCTGACTTTTCTTTCAAATTGAAGATCAGGCAAGCTTGTTTGCTCAAGTATAGCCCCCCCCCCCCACCCTTAAGAATGTCTTTTGGGTGGGCTGAGATAATTTCAAAAACAATCAAGACAACGCCATGACTGTCAGCAAGTGTGTGTGTTTCTCCATACGTTCACCTGGAAACACATTGCTGTCTCAAAGCCGCAACCCCTCAGGCATCTCAAAATAAACAGTCTGTTTGTTTACATATCTATCTATAGCCTAGTTACACGCTATCCTGGTGACTGTGTCTTGCAGCTCCTCCCACTTCACACACGCTATCTGCGGTGGCCGGAGATCAAAGCCGCGCGTGATTGGGTGCGTTTGCGCACCTGTGTGTGGGAAGTGAGCTGCTGAGATAAGGCCCCGTAGCTCACCCAAGGCAAAATACCTGCTTTGTTAGCCCAAGGTCAGTCTCTTGTTTATCTGACCAGAAAGCAAAGGAAACTGGCGCTAGTTAGTTATTATAGCGGGGTCACCCTCTGTGACTAAGCGATAGTGGTGCTAGTAAAAGGCTTATTGCACGCACGCACGCACACACACACACATTGGAAATCCCTAGCTAACAGGGGAACTGTGTGTTTGTCAAGTATTGTGCTGTCTGTCCTATCTTTATATCCTTTTCACACACACACACACACACACACACACACACACACACACACACACACACACACACACGCAGCCACTTGGGAAAAGCCTGCGAATATAAGCTGAGGAAGCTTTTTACATGATGCAAGGGAGCAGAATGTTCCCACTGCTGTAAAATATATCACTTTCTCTCTCTCTGCTCCCCTCTGGCCAGTGTGGGTTAGGGAGGGTTAAGTGTCCCTGCTGGATTTTCTGGGGCCTGCAGGTTCTCTAAAGCCTTCAATTCAATGGGGTGGTATCGTTTACCAAAGCCTCTGCGAGGACAGACTTTTCTTTTTTTCCCTCTACAAGAGTGACTCACAACATGGAATAAAAACTGAGTAAAAAAAAAACTCAATAACATTTTTGTTTATTTTTGTTGTAAGTTAGTCTTCAGGGACCGAGGAAGACATTCCTCCTAGCTGTAATGACCACTGGAAATATGAAAAAAGGAGTGATGAAAGTAAATTCTGCTTAGTTGGTTGAGCTCAGCTCCTTGCCAAACACTGAACCTTTTATATTCGTCCAGTTCTGAGGTCACCGTCCAGACCAAACACCTGATTCTCTCATCACGCATGCACACACCGTGCACACACACAGACACACACACCCACCGTGCACACACACACACACACACAGAGACACACAGACACACACAGTACACACAGACACACACACACACACACACACACACACACACACACTGTACACACACAGACACACGCACACACATACACATAGAGACACACAGTACACACAGAGACACACAGACACACACACACACACACACAGTACACCCACAGTACACACACACACAGAGACACACACCACACACACACACACACACACACAGTACACCCACAGTACACACACACACAGAGACACACACAACATACACACACACACACTCTTGACTGCTTCTCTCCTCACCTCTCTTTGGGTCTCTTTCATTTCCCCCACCTCCTCCAAAGCTCCCCTCTCCCCCTCTCTGTCTGTTGTTGGCTCCTTCTCTCCGGTCACTGGTATCCATCTCCATCTCGCTCAGTCTCTCTCCGTCTTTGTGCCAAACTGGGTGGAGGAACTGGAGGAACTGGAGGAACTGGAGGAACTCGGTGTGTGGACCTGGAACTGTTTTGCAGCATTACTCTTGTTGTGCGTTGTGCAAGAGAGCGTCAGTGCAGTGAAGCATGAGCGGGCTTGGACCAGGTCTAATCCAAAACACCAGTGCTCCCATTAAACCCACTGTCATGCAGCCCTGCAGTACTACAGTACTTGCCTGTAAAGTCAGAAAACACTGGTCAAAAATAGTCATTTTCTTTGAATGAATGTGCTTGTTACCATCGATGCCTACATCAAACGCACAGTATTCTTTGATCTGTACCCCTTCCCCCCCAAACAATTTTAATAACACATTTATTCCCATGAGAGGGATTTTGTTCCCCTGGAGAATATTCCCTCATTGCGCATAGAATGTTTTTAGAGGATTTTATGTTTTTCCTAACTGCCAAGAGTTGAACATACAAAAAATAAAAATGTTTTTCACTGTAATGTGGCTCAGGATCTGGGTGTACAGGGTGTTTTCTTACACACCGGCCTGACTGACATATCCATGGCTCTCCTGTGTCAGTCCTGCTGCACCGGTTAGGGCAGGACAGATAACACCTTTGAGCCTATTTCATAGTCGCCGCGTGGGGTCTGGTGTCTGCCTCTGCAGTAAGTCTTCCCCTGTGTACTGGACACTACAGAGGCAGGCTGACACATATGGTTTGTACCCTTTGAGTTTGACTTGCAGTGGCTCAGCTGTGAAAGGAAATCGTCTGCTTACTGTACGTATCTGCTGCCTTTTTCCAGCCTGAAAGCGCCTTTTAGACTAGCCTGGCACCGCCCGACTATTGCTCTCAGCTCAGTTTGTTTCCGGTGAGATTACAGTCTGGAAACTCTGTTTGCATTAGCGTTTTCACGGCCACCCTGCTGGCGGACCAATCAGGGTGGGTTAGTGAGACGACGTGGATGTCAAGCGTGTTTCTTGATGGTAGAGCTAGATGAGGCGATTAATACAGTTGTAGCAACTAGGGATGTCCGCGATTAGTCGGTTAAACGGTTAAACGCTATGACCATTGCTAGTCAGCACCATAAATACTAGTCGGTTAAACGTATTATTTAATTGTATTTATTTTTTGAAAGTAGTGGCTCAGTCTCTCCTGCCTCACAGCCTGCACATGAAGCACACAAAACAATCTGTTGACGCTGCGAGTGGAGTTGGTAACGCTTGATTTTACATATGTTCCTGGTTCCTAGTAGTGAGGCGAGCAGTGGCAAACTTGAATGTTGCCAACTTGCTCCGCTCGCAGAATACAACTCTGCAGCGTCATGGTTTATCCAAACAAAACAGATATCAAACGAATCTGAATTCAAATTTTTCACCTTTGTTTGTTAGGCTAAATAACATTTTGCTAGGCTAAACTAGCTACGGTATGCAAGTACACGAAGTTTTAATTAGCTAACGCTTTTCAGCACAGCCATTGCAACTTATATATATATACATATAT
>JAODLL010045742.1:0-20128 GCA_026546735.1 Forbesichthys agassizii | reverse complement strand
CTCTCTCTCTCTCTCTCTCTCTCTCTCTCTCTCTCTCTCTCTCTCTCTCTCTCTCTCTCTCTCTCTCTCTCTTCGCATAATAATCCCAGTTATGTAGCCTATGCATGAGAGATGAAAAGGAATAGGATCTAACCTCAATGTGTCAGTAAATCAATACAATACCACAGTAGACCGCAACCTGCAGCGTAGCCTAATAAATAAACTCGCATTCGCAAAATATAAAAAGGACGTTTGAATATGTTTAATAAAACGACATTTCGCAGTTATTTCGCAACAGAAATATTCGGCTAAGTGTGATATTTCATTAGGCCAAAAGCAACCCACGATATGACAAACACTGTCCTTACCTTAAGTATTATGCAACAAAGGCTGTATATGGACTGTTTTTTATTTAATTTTTTATTGTATTATCTTTCACTTACTTCTGTGACTGGAATATCCTGGGTAGTAGCCATAGTATCCGGTGATCCGCAGAATTCTGTTTTCAATATGGTGTAGGCCTACACCGTTGGCTGTCACTTTAGGGTTGATGTCGCCAAAAAGAGCGTGACTGCTACAAGTCGGCGTCGACTTGCCTGGCAAGTGTGTGGTCTTCAGGGTCTCCAGACGAATGCACGGCTGGTCCCCACTCTTCACAGCACTTTCTGTGTTTATCATTGTAGGTCCAAGCTGACATAAATCTGAAAATGTTTTAGCTGCGAATGACCACGCGAAACGCGCTAAGAGGAGCATCAACACCTACAGTACAGGACATTTACATTCCATCACTGATACACCCTCGGACGCAAGGCGAGGTTATCGAACTCATGAAGCACCGCAGAATGTGTACACTAGGGGGCGCGTGATTACTATTACACAAAGAGTAGCCTATGCGAACCTATAGTTCTAGGATGCGAACACAACTCAATACATTGGATGTAGCTAATGGTTACATAATAATGGGAGAATCATCATGGGTTCCTCGAATTAGGATTCATACTTCTGTCTCGTCTAAAAATAGTGCCTCATGTATTCTTTCAACTATCAGTAGCCGTACCTTGAGAATTTCTGCTCAATTAACTAAAAGCGCTAAAAACAAACGCATGCCCACATGTTCTCTATTTTGGTTCCTGCCATAGCCGTTCAACATAAGTAGGCCTAATCACGACTAGGCTATACCCTTCCTAAACATATCAGTTTGGATAATGTGCACCCTATAGCCTATTGTATTTCTATTCAGGCTATTGTTTGCAAAGGCGCATGTGACTAAAACGAGTAGGCTATGCTATAAAATGTGGCACAAGCCTTTTACAAACAATGGTCCACGATTTTTAAGGTCGT
Source organism: Forbesichthys agassizii (assembly GCA_026546735.1). Classification (NCBI taxonomy): domain Eukaryota; kingdom Metazoa; phylum Chordata; class Actinopteri; order Percopsiformes; family Amblyopsidae; genus Forbesichthys; species Forbesichthys agassizii. The sequence continues at coordinate 18,808 of JAODLL010045742.1, read as the reverse complement.
GGTGTTTTTCTGTTATCTATAGCAGAGGTCTTCAACCATGTATAAAAATAAGCCACTACTAAACCATTAATATACATATTGATAGATTGATATTCTGTATTTATAACACAGGTTGTATTTATGTTAATGTATATTTTCTGCCATTTTATTTCTTTGAAGAAAATATGTTTAGGATCAAATAATTTGGAGGACCCCTGCTCTGAGGACCGACCATGTTAAAGACCTCTGGCTTATAGTGTGCTTGCTTGTATATAGGCTACAAAACCAATATCTTCAGCAAAATCCCATAACACAAGCACGTATTTTGTGTCTCAGATGGGCTACAACTCTGTCCAAGTTCTTTGCACTTTGTGTGAATTGATTTCCAGTTCGTGGAGAATTTGCTCTCTTGCTGGTATTGTTGTGCGTCTCAGACTGGGTTAAAGATGCCCCTGCTGGATGCTTCTTCCCACTCTCCAGCATCCCCAATTAATTATTATTTAATGTATATGCTGCCGGATGTGCCTTTCTCGGTTGACAGCAGTGCATTGGAAGCCACCAGCAATATTTTTTAATTTCTTTCTATTATGAAACAGTAATGAGACTGTAATGATCATGAGACTGCATACCAACGGTCTCAGTGACATGTTTAGAGAGGCTAAGAACAAACCAACAGTGAATCTGTATTTAGATCACCATATTAGCGCTACAGAGGATATACTTTTACTGGTGTGAGCTGAGGAATCAAATGCTTCATTCTCTGATTGACAGCGAGACATAGGGAGGAGAAACAGCAAGAACAAAACAAAAAAATCCAATCCTTTGCATTGATGGAAGGAAGGGACACTTGGAGGAGACACTCTCTCCCATGTGACTTCGTCCCAGGCCAATCCCCTTGCACCAGCACCCTCATCAAAGGCCTGGCAAGTCACCTTAGAGATCAGTGACAGACTCACCAGCACCCCTGCTACTGTATATAAATATTCAATGTGCACTAAAGATAACCTGGCTTGAAGAGAGAGACAGGAGGATACTTGGAAGCAGGGTTTCCCATTTGAATATGGTGATCCTAACTGTGGCATGCATGCTGCAATGGCCTGCAAGGGTCAGGTTCGACAGGGTGGTAAATATTTACCAGCTCTTTAGAGTATTTAATAGAGTCATTAAGTTAAATTCACACTTTGGATAATCATAGACAATAGACCTTCAATTAAGGAATGACAATTGTGCCATACCTTGATGAGATAACAAAATCATAATGTCCTTCTTGGACTGTTATGACCTACAGTTAAGTATATAAGCTACATGCTAGTATGCATACAATGCAGACTTCCAATGCTACGCACTCTCACTAATACTGTACATGATTTTGAATTTGCCTCTAGAAGGCAATTGGTGAATGAGTCTGCTTACAAGTCTGCATCCACATGGATGAATAAAATATATAGTGACCAGACTGCATTTTAAAAAAATAGAGTAAGCACAGTGCATATAACATTGCAAGTCATTCGGTGTTAGCCATGAACCTTGGGTAAGGTAAGGTAAGGTGAGCTAAGGTAAGTTAAGGTAATGTGAGGTGAGGTGAGGTATGTTATGGTATGGTATGGTATGGTATGGTAAGGTAAGGTAAGGTAAGTTAAGGTAATGTGAGGTGAGGTGAGGTATGTTATGGTATGGTATGGTATGGTAAGGTAAGGTAAGGTAAGGTAAGGTAAGGTAAGGTAAGGTAAAGTAAGGTAAGGTAAGGTAAGGGAAGTATGTGGTTTGTTATCCTCGAGGGGCAATTTGATGCACAACCAGCATATAGAGATATTACATCTATTGGTCCTGCATCTTGGCAGATTACTGTATATCTGAGACCAGATGGAAGACACAAAGGGTGAGTAGGGACAGCCAGGCTGGACTGGGCCATATTTGTGGCTCTGATGTTGTACAGTTTGGACAGAAGAGCATCAGAACCAGGAGAAACCCCTTTAAAAGAAAAACAGCAGGTTGTACAAAGGTATATGCCTCTGTTAGGCCTCAACACATACATACAGTACCCCCTCACTTCTCTGTTGCATTCATAGACCACCAGTATCCGTATATCCATTGCTGTGAAAATCCTCACAAACCATGAAATGATGATGCTGAGTCAATCTACAGCGTTGGTGGAAAGATCTTAGACTGCCTCATACATGGGATCTGGATGGGAAAATGCACTTGATGAAATTCAATCAAGAACAGCACATAATATCCATCTGGGTAATGTATTGAAAGGCAGATGTTATTATACATTAGTTGTATTGTGCAATTTATTTTATTTCCATATATTGAGAAATATATCCACATTATAAAAGGGTGACCATTCAAATTGGATTTTCACTGTTAAAGCTCAAATTTGACATACGTTGATGTTTCCTAATTTGACTGGTTCCCCCTCCATTCCTGCACTCTGTGTCTTGTGGGGACTTTCTTTCCTCAGCTAACACCAAACTATATGTTTCTATGTTGCTAATGAGAATTAGAGTTATTGACTGAACACCACTTAGAAGGCCGCATCTAAACAAGGTCTGGACTATTTAATGACATTTTTCTAAATTGGCTGTGGAATATTTTTAGGCCTATATTTATTCATGTATAGTCTACATTGCTAATGTGCCATGTTAGAGAGATAATTATATACTAGCTTGGTTCTAAAGTTCTTTATTTAGGGAATGGGACATACTAGAATCATAGTAAAAGCTTTTATTTCATTGTAGCTGGTGAATGCAGGGGTATGGATGCTGGGGCTGGCTGCTGGAGATTATAGCCTTAACGGTAACCAAGTTTCATCTCTCTGGATAGCTTCTCTGTATGCTGTAGCCGTCCCCTATGCAGTCAGTGGCTGATGGATGTCACTATAGTGAGAGGGGGATGAGGCACAGTGGACACACAACAGGGGGACAAATGAGGCATTTATGTTGATTGGAAATTGACAATTTGTAGGCTTTACAGAGCTGGGAATATCCACCCAGATGATTGATTTAAGTGTTTTAACTAACACGTGACTTGGAATATGAGTCGATTAACTGGAAACAAGGAAAGCTTGGTCCTCATAATCGCTACTCTTGCTGATCATGTGCTCATTTTCCAATTTTAACACTGCAGCTTGTTACAAAAAATACACAAAAAAACTGTAGCATACGTAATAGCAATGTTGACTTGTTATAGTGCAGTGTATGCAGTGTATTGTAGCCTATGGGTTTCAGGTTCTCCGCAGGTGTGGGGGGAAGAATGAACAATTTGAATGTTCACCATAAAACCATAAACACAGCTAATGACATAAGGTTATTATCAATTCTTGGTGTCACATTGTTTTGAACTGTCTTGCCAGAACACTGCCCAGCACACTGCAATGTTGAAATGGTAAAGACTTCATTTTAAATACATGATTTGATGGTTTTGAATGCTCCATCGGCCATCCAATGCTAGCAGTGTTTAGTTGCAGTTCTTCTGCATAAGTAGCCTACATGCATGTCTGGTCTAGTTACTGGCTACTCTGCACTGCAGTATGTTATATAAATACTATGTGTAGTCTATACTGGAATTTAAACTGCATTCTTATTGGGTAAAATTAGGATTTTCTTTCCCACAATGAAGGCTACTTTCTTAATTATGAGTTAGAAAATGATAGGCTGGAGCTCGTTCAGTAGTAGGCTAGTCCTAGGCTATAGACTACATTAGTAGGTTTCTTGCATGTATGCCTAGCTATTACTGTATACGTTACTGTAAGTAGATTTGATAGTGAAAATATGATGATTATGCTTTTCATGTATTGATACAACAATACTTTTAGGATATTTTATCATATAAATAATACATAATTGCATCCACAATGCATTGTCAAGTGCTGAATTTATATATATACTATATTTTATCTGTCTACTGTCTGGAGACCCACCTTAACCGTTTCCAATCGCCAAGGTTTAGGGCCTTTAGTTCCTACAGAGGGTGTGTTGTAATTAAAGCTATTCATCCACACAAATGGCATGGATGCAGGGTCACGTCTCCCGTGCAATCTCCCATGGTCAGTCTCTCAGCAGGCACAATTAATATAGTCAACATTTACTGATAGGCCATCTGTGGAGCCCATTGAAACTGTTTGTAAAGGCAAGGTACTTTCAAAATAATTCTTGGCAGTTGATTGGATGAGCAAACCTAAGCCACGCCTGTAAAGCTATCAATATGATGCTGATTGGTAAATTCAGTTGCTACTTGGACACATTCAAAATGATTCCTAGGCTTTCCAAACTGATTCTCAGGTGAAATTAAGCTGAAGCTGGTGAGATCAAGATGATCTTGTGAGGCTAACGGGCTTCCTTTAACAGGAAATATACCCGTGCATTTGTAATGCAACCAACAACTTCCAAATTTACTAATTTACGCCGACAGGAAATTTGATATATTTTGCCCATACATATACGGTAGCCTAAATATATTCACTATTGACTTGAACATTTGCTTTAAAATCATTCTCTATCTCACCTTCTCTCCCTCTATCTCTCTGACAGACCAAATAACCATATGCTTGCTGCTAATTTCAAATCATAAAGGCAGTCAGTAATCCGTAGCCTGTGCATTTTGCTTGTTGTTTTGCAGATTTGTATAGCGTCAGATGGTGAGAACAGGCTGATGAATGCATCATTGGTTGGTCTAGCCTATAGTTTGTTTTTACACTTCCACTTCAACTTACAGTCATATACTAGACAACTTCGCACACAGTAGGCCTACGGTATTTTGCAACTGTTATCACAGCACCACCGTCTGGACAGCAAGGGTAATTGTTCGATAAATGTCACAAAAACTGCTGGTAGAATTAAAGAAGAGTACAATCTCAAGCCTACTGCAGGATTTGTACACATACTGTTATCTGATTATTTGATAATCTAATTTCCTTTACAAAGCCTTTCATGACAACGTAATCTCTCAAAGAGATAGACAGGACACAGTCCTTTCACACTAAAGTAACCCCCCACCATACCGTACATGTCAACGTAAAACACAAAAGAAGAATATTTTCTAAATGAATAAGAGGTGGATTTTAAACTTCATTAAATGTTAATGTTACTTTAATACCAAAATACTTTTTTTTTTACATATTTGCCTTATTCATAACATTCTTTAGGTAAATAATAAACTGTTCTAAGTGGCGAGAAAGCAGCTGTCGTACAAAATCAGATAGCATCTGCTTCATTGGCAGAGTTCCCTGCTTCATAAAACCTAAATATGCACTGTATACTGTACATCTTTCTTTACTGCATTATGCGTTTCTATGTTGTGTCCAAAGACCGTCTTATTATTAAATACCGATAACTGTGTCGTGTGTTGAGCTTACATTAATCATTAGAACTATCCAGATTTAGAGATTCAGTGTGCTTCTGAACCACCATGAACACACATCTCTAAGGATGCATAAAGAATGAAGCATATTTATCATTTTTAGTCTCATTTTATATGTTTTTTTATTTTCAGGTAACTCATTTCATGGTTTTTTTTTATTTACATTCAGTATTACCATTTAACATTGACCAAAAAAAGACTTTCTTAGACATTTCCAGAGAGAAATAAATTGCTATTTCAGAGTGCTCGTGCTTCATTCTGCACTATTGAAAATGACTTTCATTGGCACTTACAAAAGTACACAAACATAACTCTTAATAATATGATGAGGCCTGTTACCCAAACCATTTCTTGGAATTGAGATTATGCAGAAAAAACTGTTAGAGCTCAAATCCATTGCCGAATAGTGCAACTGCGATATGTCCAAACGCTAGTAAACATAGTAAATCATTTAGATAAGACCCTCCAAGCTTACAGTATGACCTGGGGAAGCACTGATCTAGATTCAATTGTCAATACACGTTACAGTTGATGGGTATACTACAAAAAAATTACCTTGTATTTCAAAATGTATACAATTACTAGATTATATTCAATAACTGTAGGTGGTACAGGTCATATTATTGTATGTATTGTACTACATGATATCACACAAACAATCATAAACTGATTTTATACTTTGCTATGAATGTATGAATACAGTATATAAAAAAAAACACTTTTTAGTTGTCAATGTTAACCAATTCGTTTTCTTAGGCACATTCCTATTTGAAAAATAAAGAAATGATATGATAATTAATGTGATATATAGATTGTAAATATTCTGATGGCACCCAACTGAAACTGAGCCAGCGAAAACAACAGCCTACCAACCATGTTTGCATAGATTCCTTTTCAATACACACCTATTTGTAACTGTACTGAATAGACTGGCTGGTGTTTTTATCTGGTTTTGTATTTTTCCAGCATGCTTTTGAGTTAATATTTCATGTTTTTCACCTTCAGGATAGTGTTCGCGGTATATGACAGCATGTGTTTCTGATTTTGACAAACAATATGTTCCAAAATGCTCAGCCAGTAAACGCTATGTGTCATTTTTGTTTGCTAATAGCTGTAAGGTATTTCAATGAATTCCCATGAGAATTAACATTTACAGTACACACACTGGCTCTCACACACAAACACTACAACAGCTATAAGCTTGAGGAGCAATTAAATCCCATTTAAATCCATTTAGGCACTGGACCATTTGCAGTTTTGCTTTGATAGCTAAATGAGCACTTCAAGACATATGATTCAAAATAAATCTCTTATTTCTTATCTTCTAATCCCATGTCGTTAGTATAATGTCTGTAGTAATTGTCATATGAATAATATAGCTGTTCAGCCATGCTGACCCTAATATGGCTGTGTCATTGTTTTTATGACAATAAACAAAATATTGGTACTGTATCCCTGTGTTTTGGTTGAAACTCTCTGCTCCTCTCTGTTCCTATCTCGTGTTTAACAACATAAACAGTGAGCCGCTTAGGAATTAAGAATGCACCTTTCATAACACTAGTTAGTTAGAAAACTAACAAAATAACTGTAAAATATTAGCCATTTTCTTTTCTTTGTTGATTTACATCTTTTTAATGATATACTTGTCATGCAAGACAAGCATACAGTAGCAGCATGCCTCATATCATGGCTGTGACAAATTTAATCTACTTCAGACAGGACAATGTGCGCCAGCTACAGTATTATCACATTACACGCCGCTCGTGTAATCTTCCCCTGTTCCACCAGCGCTCCTGCAAAACATACATGACTAATGATCTACCAGCACGTGAGAATCACAGGTCATTAAATGATCATTACTTTGTTTACATTTTGGAACTTCGTTGACATAATTGATTCATTCACCACCACAACATGATCTTCAAATACGACGTGTTTGGCACACAAGAAGAGAAACCTCCGTGTGTAAACCTTAAACTACATTTCATGAGCACTTAATTCCCATGGTGAAGGTTTCCCAGCTGTTCAACATCTGCAGAGTTTTGTTTCCTGCCCTGAGTAAAGAGGCCTGTTGATTCATACGCACATTTCCCATGATTGCGTGCTGAGCATGATTTTGTATTCCTCTCACAACCCCTTCCCACCCCCCCCCACCCCCCACCCCCCACCCCCCCACCCCATCCACACCCACCCTCTCTCCCAGGCTTGTAATCTGATCCTGGGCCCAGTAGTGTACCACAGATCTTGTGACACAAACATCCAGAGCGCCACAAGGCATTACACTAAATAGTTAAGAGACGGGGCCGTCCCTGCACTGCTTGCTCACCACATCTCTCATCACCAAAATGGACAGCGGTGTGCAAAGACTAATCCGGTTCAGATGGCATTTCCTCCTGTGACTTTGTCACTTTGATAAGAGCTGGCCAAGTGGGGGTGGCGCACCGACGTACTTGGTGAGTCCCCGGGAATATCAGGGGTGTGTTTAAACTCACTCACATGCCCACGCTTATCTATTAGATGACAGACGAGAGCATTATGGGGACTGTCAGTCTGCTTGGTCCTCACACACACACACACACACACAGTCATGACAGAAATGTCCCATATCCCCCTGGTCACAATGGGGTACTATATATACTATATGGGGAAGGACTGGAAAGAGAACAAGGATGACACAAATAACCAAGAGGTAAAGTGAAGAGGCCCCTTTAGTCCCCGGTTCTGCAAAGTAATGTCCCGCATACTCTCTCACCCAGCCACCCCCCATGCACACCTAGCATGTTTTGACCACGCTGTCACAATTTGTCGTGAATCAGCTGCTATTCATCTGCGGTGTGATTCATCTGTTCTTGTGCGGTGTCTATAGGCTCCACAGGTGCCTGTGGGATGGTGTTTCTGTTCACCCAGGTGTAGCAGACTGTGACAGCAAACATCCAAGAGGTTAGGGTATAGCATTAGTGCCGAGTGGCGATTGTTTTCCGTAGCAAAATATGTCACGATGATAGATTGGTCCTGTGATGAGGCTTTTCTTTTTTTGGAAGTGATGCGTGATCAACTATGTATTTATTCATTTAATTTCTAAATCATCTATGTCAACATCCATTGTATATTTTTTAAATGGTACATGTGTTTGTCTGTTAAAGATGCTTTGACATTGTTTAACATATCTGCGGTAATTCAATTAGATAATATTATGTAACTTGCATGTATTGTCTTTTAATGTCTGTCCAATTGGCCACATATGATATTAATATAGTTCACCAATAACATGTGAAGCAGCTGTATCCACAATGTGACCAAAGTTTGAAAATACTGTAAACCCTGAAATTCTCAAGAAAGATTCTCTAAACTATAATTAGCAGTTAAAGTACATACATTCTAATGCTTGGAAGATTGTTAAAATGCAAATATATATGTACCGTTCTCAGTGACATACAGTATACCGCCTGGGAACATTTCACCATATACTGTATAGAGATTGCTGGAATCAGATTTGAACACCATTTAAACATTTTTTTCTTCTTCAATTTTACAAAATGCAAATGACTATTCATCTGGTATCCAAAAGCTTAATCAAAAACAAGCTGTTCACTCAACATATCGACATTTACATTATGTTTACTGGAAAGGCAAGAGACCGTTAACTGAAAATATAACCGTTTGTACACATTTAGCTCAGTATCTAACTCTTTGGGGTTGTAAATCCTACAGTACCTGCACTTGTGGTTTTGAGCTTTGATGAAGGATATGAGTCAATGGCACCCCTATTTAACAGGGAGGTGTTTTGTGTCTGATTGTTATTTAGTTTAGACCAGACCAGAAAACATGAAAGCGTGAAATGGCAGACTTAATGGCCTCATGCATTCAAATGCTCATTGGTATTAGCAGAATAGTGTGTTTGTGCAAAATCTAAACACTACAGGCTCTTTCAATCCCAGTCATTTGATGTCGGCATAATGTAAACACAACCGTATTAACACTTCTGGCCTTAATTGCTTTCCCAGTAGCATTCAACCATGACTTTGAATTATCTCACATTGTTACATAGTAGTGTTCGTAGTAATTTGTAAGTAAAACTGAGAAACATCTAACATTATTTTGCATGGAGTTTTGGGCTGTAAATCAGCACTTGAACTTGTTATACCAAAGACTACAAATAGTAGCAAATGGTTTCCAACTGAGAATGAATGTTTCAAGTTGATACAACCGAGATGAGTTCTGCATCCATGAGCATCATCATCTCTACAAAAACAACTTCAACAAAAATAAAAATGATTTCCCAGTACCAGTCTTAACAATTGTCAAGATAGTTTGATGTTCTCATTGAAATATAATTATGCATAAAAAACATTTTCAATTTTTGAATTATTATTAGTATTATTAGTATTAGTATTATTGTAATTTTTACTAGTAATTATTATTATTTTTGGTATTTATTTCTCAATTATAGTCATTCCCTAAGGTAACATGGAGCAGATCAATGTTATCTTGTGATCTTATTCAGAGTTCTTAATTCTACAATAAATCCCAATGTTATCCAGACGTTGCTTCATGTTGTTGTGCAATGCCCTCAAAGTACAACTCCTGAACCCACATTACAGTACAAGGTCTTATCTCGGATAATAATGCATCACAGCTTGGCACGGAGATGCATTAAAGACTTGGATATCATGTGTTGTGGTTTCTCCCACTTGAGACAGACAATTTCAGCCAGTCAGTATTCTACTGGGAGACAGGGTTCATCTCTTGCTGGGCTGTTTACACACACAGGGCCACTCGCCCAGTCAGAACAGTGCGGTCCTTCTCTGTCTGTTTACGCTGTAGAACAGAGCGTGAGCATGAGCGTCACTACTGCGTTGCAGAGTGAAGGGAGCCAATGGGGGGCAGGACTCTGGGGAGGCCTTGGGATTGGTTTGGGGGTGGGGGGGTCAGAAGCAGGTGCACATGCAGGGTGGGACCAGAGATCTGAGGCAGGGTTGCAGGAAGAGCCTGGTCCAGCCGTCTTTCTCCTAAATCTCCATGTTTCCTCCTTCCTTCCACTACAGTTCCGTCACTAGGGTCATGGGTCATGGGTCATTCACTGCAACAACACTGGATGCTAAATAATAACCGCCACCTAACCGAGGGTTGCCAGTGGGAATCAGAGGAACATGGCGGGGTTTTCTGTGTGTGACAAAGACCCTTGTTTGGTTGTTTTCCATGAGAAAGTCGGGGGCTTTTGGACCAGATCCATATGCTACCTAAAGGCCGATCCTCCCACACAACGACTTGGAGCTTCGTCACCAGCTGGCCCTGGGGACGGCTAACCTTCCCATGGTACTCATGTTCTCCTCCTGTCCCCCGGGGAATGCTGGGCCAGGTTTGACTCAACAGAGACAGCGATAGGGAGATGGCAACAGTCGAGGACAGACAGGAATAGAGACACAGTGAGACGTAAACGTGTAGAGACATCTGCTTCTCATCTCGATGGGAAAATTCCCCTGATCCCGAAGATTAGGCTGAAGTCCCTTAGACAGCGTAGCCCGGCTCTGTCGAGGCTCCCCCTCCGTAAGCAGGCTGCCTCCGGCCTCGTTGGCCCTGGTCCACGGTAACCCCCTTCAGCCCCGGGTGAGTGGACCCCCGTCTGCCCCCATGACGGCATCAGGCAATAAGTAGTAATCCAAAGTATGAGTACAGAATGAACTAGACTAGACCATGTGGGACTGTGTCTTGAATGCTTATACACACTCATAAAACAAAACAATGTATTAGAATGATGTTTCATTGAAGCAGGCAGTCTCAATGAGGTTCCTGCTCATTTACATTGATCAGTTTGGTCAGGATGTCAAAATAAGATATTTACTGTATATCTATACAAAGATTAGTTCAACTGTGCCTTTACTAGAGAGATTTTGACCCTATCTGAAGTATTTTTATTCCATAATTACCAATGTATAAATAAGATGTAACATTGTGAAATATCCCGACTTATATTTTTATTTTATGACGATGCTCGCTGACTGTGTAGTATTGTAATAGCTGAATTAAAGGAACGCTCCTTGATTATAGTGCCCCCACTATCACCGCAAGGGCAATTTGAGAAACAAATCAATAAGCTTGCGTGAGTTGCTTGAGTTGCTTAAAGGTTTAGTCAGCTATTGCAAGCTAATTGTATTATAATACACTTTTGGTCAAATTCACCAAATATCTCCTTGCATTTCGCTATCTTACTGTTCATTGTTTGGGCAGAAAAAATAATCTGCGCAGTCTAGACTCTGTAAATAGGAACATAAACAAAGTGGCGAACACCGCTCACAACAACAATGATGCTTGTCTTCACAATGCGCTTCAATGAGTGGGGCGGAGCTTCTGAGGGAGCTTGTTTTTATTTGAGCTCGAAGTTGGCAAGCATTCTTCAGAACGACCTGATCCTGCCTTTAAACAAATATATTATTCACCTCTTCCACGCTTCCTCAAAGTCTAGCCCAATATGTAATATGCAATATGTTGCAAAATCTCAACTGTGCATTTACATTTGGCGTTTCAGAATTCTCCCATAGAGCTCCATTCAAAATTCTCTAAGTGGCATGTCTCCTCTATATAATGTCTCTGCTTTAAAGCCAATGTGACGTATCCTGCCCAACCACTCTATACTCACCATGGTGCTGCTCTGCTTATTTTCCTTATTAATGGCACTTATTTTCCTACGTTACTCTCAATGCTTGTCTATGTGTGCGTGTGTGTGTGTGTGTTTTTGGGTGTGGGGTACAAATGGTCTGGTATCGTTCAAAGCTGTCCCATTAGACTGTGGTCTACAGATAAGGTTCAAGCCTACTTATACACCCCCACACTGACACAACCTGCCTACTGCCTTGCTACACTTACTGCCACGGCGGTCAAACACACAGTGGACTTTCAGGCCCTCACAGGCAATAGTCGAGTAGCAGCCTGTTTTTGAAAGGTTGCGTGATTAAGACAAGGAAGAAAGTGAAACATTTTGCATATTAAAGCCCTCTCACCTTAATAATACTCAAACACAATACTGTAGACATTCTCTGCTGTTGCAGACTACTGTAGATGTCCGGCCTCTCCATTTCAGTGCCACATGTCAACATTGCAAGGACCTCGCTATTTGGTTGCCAGTGAAGGCATTGTCAAAGAAAACCGACCCGGATTAGCAACAGATCCCTCCTTTTATAATGGCGGATTACTGAAATCTCAGCAAATGTGATAAGGGAATTTTGAGGTATAGTAGCAAGCACTGAAGGAGCAACAAAATATCAATGATCGGCTTCTGTTTAAATTTGGAGTGGATTGATTTTGAATCAGTTAGGGAGATCCACATGTTTATGCATACATACATTTTATCATTATTTATCATAGTGTCTTTATCATTAAAGGCACTATGAGGCACTGCCGTGATATTCCTGTTTTTGTGTTGCATCAATGTATGTGGTAAGAGATGTATAAAGTTGGACATTTCCTTTAAACGATTGCAGGGAATAGGGAATGATACTTCTGGGAATATTATGGCCTCTCCTTGTAGCACCTTTACAGTAATAGTTCAGACAAGTCTCTCCCAGTATTCGCTGTCATCTGTTTTACATGCTGAATATGCAGATCCAGCAGTACCACAATCCTCATTCAGCTCTTGACACCATGGTTCAGTAAATAAGAGCATTATCTAAAACCCTGTATTATTAAGACAATATACCTTCTCATAGGATAACAGAACAAGTATCATGTACCTGATGTTCTGTTGTGTTATGGTTTAACTACAACAGTGGACTTCTACCCTGGGTGTAGGTCCCCTTGACATGCAGGGCAGTGGAACCCCAGGACCAGGGTTGGGATACACTGATCTATCGATACAGTATAGAAGACCATTAACAGCAGGACAAGCAGAGGACTCAGTGATGTAGAGAAAAGGGCAGACTCCTCTTTTCTCACAACCCCAGCCCTGCCATCCTCCATCTTACCCATTTATTTGATTATTGCCTTTTAATGGTCAAATATAAATTCAGCCAATCTCACAAAAAATGTGAAATGCTGACATTATTCCATAGAATCAAAACCTACTGTTCAGTGGGTTCAGTGGGTGCACAAAAGCGGTGCAAGGGATTTATCTTTATTTGTTGGCGTATAAGACTGCATGGCACTCAGGCCAGATTCCCATCAGTTCATTGTATTGTTTATTATTTCAACTTTCCCTAGCTCCTTGACCTCCACCCACCCGTCTTCTGCTCCCCAACCACACTCCCTGTCTTTTCTTCTGCAATATAACTTTGGGTAAATGTATTTCTCTACACATAAATACATTTTGCTTTCCTCATTTTGTGTAAACACTTCTGCATGGATGAACTGACAGTAGCTCGATAGCCGTGGCCCACTTTTGCACTCTTCGTCTTGTCCTTCTGACAGTAAATCTGTCATTTTGTCTACTATTATAAGATTATGACTGTAATCTTTAAATGCTAGGTCTTAATTAAGGATCTCTGATGTTTGATGTTTGTTATTGTCAAATGTTATATATAACATTTGAAGAAAAAGATAGGTTACCTGGCAAAAATGCACTAATCATCATTATTCAAAGATTACATCGATATTTGAGCTCACTATGTTAATACAATAAAATCTCAAATCGTATTTGCATGAGTTTGTTGATTTTGATTAAATTACCAAATGTAATTATATTGATTAAATGTGAGTAATGTGAATTACCATAGTGTATTAATAATAAACATGAAATTGCTCATTTTCACCATGTGAGTGTTTGTTTGAGGAAACCTTTTAAAATTACATGTATACCCTGAGGGTGGACACACTAATTTGAGGCCCTGAAAAAATAAACCAGCGGCCTGCAGTAGACCTATAGTCCAGTAAATGCTTGATTAAATGCATGTTTTGTTAAGTCTACAGGTTCTATGAATAAATATGATCTCATAACCAATCAATCACAATGCAATCTCTATAAAAAAAACGTACATTATATTCCATTAGCCCCCTACCTACTTAATTCCTTTTAAATAACACGCCAAAGGAAAAATTACATAAACCAAAATGCGTAATAGAACCTTGTTTACAAAAAGAACCGCTTGCCGCAATACACCTGCTGCTACCAAAAGATCTGTCCGTTATATTTACATTAACTATACTAATGTGGGATTTATTTGAGAGCATGTTTTTTTGAGAAAAAAACATTTAAAATAGAATCTCTGTAATGGCCCAATTCTAGTCCATCTGTGGATTCTAGAATACAACATGAATTATAAGGTGCTTGGTGACTGTGGGAGATGGGCCACGCAACTGGGCCACTTTCCGTCGATGCAGGCCACGACATCTCATTTGTGATCACTGACATAACTCACTGTACTGTTGGTGTTCACTGAGGAGGAGGCGATGAAACCCTACATAAACACCAAGGGTTACCCCTCAAAAGACCCTCTGCCATCTGACTTTGGGGTCCTGTTTACCACTTCAGTATATATTAATTAGTATATTATTATTACAGGCTGAGCAACTGGCCTAATTATTTGTCCAACCAAGTATATGCTGGGACCGGGTTTTGTGTAATGGTGTATAACAATGTACTGCATTCCATATGGATAGTTCTAATGATGGTAAAAGTGACATCATGTTACATATTACGTCAAGGCTGCTGTATTGATTGCTTTGTGACACCTTCAAAGTAAAATGACTTCCTGCCATCTGTAAAAATGACTTCCTATCAAGTGAAACAATGCTCACACGTGGAATAAACGTGGCAAGCAAACAGGATGACACCTGACATCCTTGGCTACATGAGACAGATATGTGTGTCAGAGACAAAAACACGCATTTACTGTATCGCGGAAGTGTAAACAGGATTTGACACATCTGGAATGCTTCTTATTGTGAGTGAATGGTAAGCATCTTAAGCAACAATAAGAAACGTTTTACTCATGGCGGGAGCACATCCCGCTAGCTATTATTGAAACAATGATTTGCTCACAACTTTACAGTCTTTGATAAGGGCAGTGTATTTGAATTAAGAAATCACCGGAAAAGGATGGTCTGAGAATAATGTCACATCCTGCTTAGGTATTTTGTCCATGTGGGCTATCTTTAATCTGACAATACTGTATACTACTACCAAACATTCACGGCATACCGAACATTCTGCGTTTTTGTAGTGTTCAAAATATCTATTTGACAGCCTTGTTCTGTTAACATGACTGAACGGATGCCAAAGGTCAATCAATGAATCAAATAAGTTTAGAGTGTTTATATCTTCCACAGAAAATACAGTTTTCTCTGTAGGTAGGGCTCTGATTGTTAATCAGGTCCTTCAACTGGCAGGAGAGGACTGCCTGTTTCTCCTCCTTTCCATCAAAGGCCTCACTGTTGAGAAAACCATAGCTGCCCCAACAATGATGAATGGACATCATTAATGTTGTTCATCAGTTTACCTTTTACTCAGTAATCTTGGAAAATGAGGGGTCAATGGCAAATTGAAAATGTGCTTACTAGCATCCCAATTCCTGAGAGCCACCCATTTGGTCTTTAGAATGTCAACAGACAAGAGAATGTAGAGGTTCATTTAGCCAACCGTGCCCAGCTAAGCCTTTACTATCTCATCTCAAAGAATGCAATTATGGAAGCATTAAGCAGGATGGTGTTTACTTCTAATCCTGCATTGCAGATAAACAATTGGCAAGATGTGCAAGCGGGTTGTTTTCCAAATTGCAGATTGCTCCATTTTTTGCTACTAGCAAACAATATTGAAGGTAACAGAGATGTATAAATACTGTAAATAAGTATAAACATAAAACCACAATAAACAAATAATTAAACAAATGAATAAAAACTGCTGCCAAAGTCCTGAAACAAAGCTTTGCCTTTCGTTGAATTATATTTAATTGAAGTGTATATATGTCTAACTTGTACACACGCACGTTATTTGACATAAGAAAAGAGAGATCACAAGCATGTGCTTTTAGTAAAAGCAGCAATAGTCTCAAGCTTATTGTAGGGGTGACAGAACATAAATATATCACCAGTGGATAGATTTCCAGTACAAAACATGAGTTTGCTTGTCTTGTTGGCATGTATTACTTTGATACTACAAGCAGATATATCCTTGTGTACCTTTAAAAACCATTGGTCATCAGGCAGATAGTGAGACAGCAGTAAGCGGTGCCCAGAGGGTCTTTCTCTTCTGAACAAACAAAGAACATGCTGCTGTTTTCTGCTTAGATATTCAATACATAGATTTTTCTGCAAAGTATTTGTTATTGCCGACCTGTGCAAAAACTAGTATTTTTATCAAATTAATAAAATTGACAAAACATCTGAACCATGATTACCGCAGCATTTAAAATAACAATTTTACTCATGGTTGCATCAGAGTGTATAGCGATGGAAACAATTTTACATCTTTTCATAGTAGAAATCATTATTTGAATTTTGTTGGCAAGCATGCTTTCACACAATTCAGGGAGGTGCTCTGGCCATGAGGAAAGGATATTTGGACATTTGCAAGATTAATACCGAGACAAGGAAAGAATGTTTGGAAGGGAATCACAAGTGGCACAGAGAAAGTTAAGAACGCGTATTAATTCCCAGAAGAGGCTTGATTGCAAAACATTCTCATTGAATCTCATACGTTTGTTCCATAGCATAATCAGAGAGGGCATCTTTCAGCATTCTCTGACCACTGTTCTGTCCAGACCTGATGGTAAAAGGGGGAGGGGTGTGGATTGCTGCCTTCAAATTCCCTGAGATGTTTACAAACACCATACTCCTAAGTGTGGTCTGTACAATAGCAACCGGCTGTAGAATCCTTCACCACTTTTGAAGGAATGTTTGAAAGCCTTCATGGAATCCCTGTTTCAGTGCTACTGCAAACACAGGACTCCCATATAGAAGATTACCTATATGTGTAAACAGTAATGGAATCTCTCTTTCTCTATATATACAAACTTTTAGAGTGGACATCTCCATGTATCTTAATTCTTAAATCACAAAGATTTGGTATTTTTCTTTACAAAAAAGAAAAATCTAGTTATTTGTCTTTACTCAAATAGCTCGTCACAGCTTCATTTAGGTCACTGAAGGTGCTATATTTCTTAGAGGGATTGCTCTGAAAGTACACACATTGATATTATAGTAAAGGGAATTAATGTTGATTTAAAAAAAAGTTATGTCATAATAAGATCTCATCCACCTTATTAACCATGAAGAGAATATACTGTAAAAAATAATATTATTTCTGATCAGCTGATTAGCTTACATTATGTGAGCACCGCACAAATCATCAAACTGCATCAATGAAGGGACGTCCATGAGGGAAACGAGAGGGGGAGGAGATTTAAAAGGCCAGCAGCATGTGAAAAAAGCTAGTGGAGAAGCATGTCATTCTACCGACCAAAGGCTCTGAGCAGGACAGACTCGACTCTTGGAACCAACTCATAGCGCAACTTCAAAAAGTAATTTTTTGAGACTACTTTATAGGCTTAATTGTGAGGTCTCTAATGGAGATTTATTTTATATACGGTGCATTACATCACATTTTTTTAAAAGGTGCATGTATTTCTGCACAGAATTAGTGAAGCGTTTAGGTTTTATTTGCCTATTGTTTTAGAATTTGGATTCCAATTTAATTGAATGTGCAGCAGAGTACAGTATCAAAACGTTTTAAGAAAGTTACCATAAATCCACTAGACATATTATTTTGCCTGTGGCCTTAATTATAGCGGCGTCTGCTCATCGGGTTACACCAGCAGCGAGTAGGCTACGTGACTAGACCTGACCATACAGTAGCCTACTGGCGAATAAGCAGATGACAGTTGACTATTTTGGAAATTCCATATCAGCATCTTTTCTATATCACGTGGATTGGAAATCATCGTCTTCCCTCGAAAACCTCGCGAAATGAAATTCTGTTTTGTCATTCACATTGTGTTGGCGATTCAGCTTCAGAGCTCACCTGCTCAGGTAGGAAGTATTGTTGATTCTTTGACCAAGTTCTGCTTTGTGATCATTTCGCAACATGGCAGCACATCACTACAGTAATTAACGCTCATTTATCTATCAGGCTAGTTTGCTTTTCTACCCCTTTAGGCTACAACTCTGTGTAGACTTGCCACATAATCAAAATATCATATAGGCCTAGTACTAGTAATGCTGCCACCATGGTCTATTTTAGGAACTAGGAGCACATGTTCAGTAGACAATTCAAAACGGTCGAGTCAGCAAACTCTTAGAGCTTTGATCCGATGACCTATCGTAGTATCCATTGTGTCTTGAAACCGGGCTACCGTTTTGAATGCGATGCTTTAACCTAGTTCATTCATAAAGTGGAACGTAAACAAACTGCATCTCTCTCTCTCTCTCTCTCTCTCTCTCTCTCTCTCCTTGTACCCCTCCCCCTACACAGAGCAGTTTGCCGTCAGTGAGCTGGTCAAAGCCTACAGAGATGGGCAGGATGTCAATGCAGACGTGCTGACCT
>JAODLL010045731.1:0-20129 GCA_026546735.1 Forbesichthys agassizii | reverse complement strand
CACACCATGCCACACATTTGTCTTCTTCTTTTGGTTTCGGGATTACTAAGCGCGTTCGCAGCTCATTGCTGCCTCTCCTAGTCCATTGACGGCAATATTTTTTCAGATCGGAGCATAGTTATAGGTATATTTTTCCGAGTCGACGGTATATTTTCCAAATCGACGTATTAAGTAACCGGTTACGTCGGTTACGTCGACTAATCGTCCCAGCACTACTACATAGAAAAACTTAATCTGGCTGTGAGACACACTTCAAGCCACAACTTTACTCTTGGGTTTTTCTTATTAGGTTTATCTTCTTACAATAAGTCACCATAATTTCTTCATACACAACAGCATATAGTCGGGACACAGGAGTGATTCATACCGGTAAACAAACAGACATGCTGAAGAGGACCGTTCCACTGGTTGATGTGTTCCACCAAGACACTCATCTCCATTCCTACACAATTGTAAAGAGCTGCTACTTTACCAGACAAAAACCACTTGGAGAGCTCTGAAACTATGGCAGGAGAAGGTTTAGAGAGTATAATGGAAAAACAAAGACAAGTTGTTTTGCCTTAACATATCGGCCTCTCTTTTCTTTCTACTGTGTTTGTGTTGACAGCTTGTAATGGGTTTGACTGAAAGGCATTCTTTCATATACAACAGTTATGTTATGTTGTTATGTTATGTCGTACAGTATCTTGGTTCCTATCTGCCCCATCCCCTCAAAATGTATCCTCTTTGCACTAGCAGTAATGAAAATAAACCAATAAGATTACACATTTAAATAATTGTATCAGGTTAACATATTTGGTCACGGTGATGTCTAGGGCTGGACCAGAATATTTGACTATTCAGGTATTTTTTGCATGCGTATCAGTATTTTCTCAGTTAGAATCAGTATGTTCGATTTTCTATTGGTAAAGCTTACATTACATTAATCAACACATCTCTGACAAGTGCAACTTGATCTGAAAAAAGAGAGATGGGGTGTAGCTTTAATACGGACTGCCATTGGCTGTTGAAGATTTAGCAGAGCTCCTATTCGTTCAATTGTAAGCCCCGCTAACATGCAAACAAGTGACAGAATGGAAAGTTACGTCTGCAGGTTAATATGAAATCACTGCAATAGAAGTCAGTGCAGACAGAATGTTTAAATCTAATAAGGTGTTTTGGACTAAATATTTTACTGGATTGGACATTTGCCAATGGACCGTAATCAAATGGTAGATTAAGTAGTGGATGGATACACGAGTCTAGGTGTACATTACCGGTATTCATGTGCACAAGCCCGCAAACAGTCTTGACTGTTTGCTTGGATCTTATGTTGCAGTATGAGTTTTGTTTATGTCGTCTCGTGTCCGTCTGTGTTCCCCCCCTCCTCACAGCTGAGCCGTGCTGATGTTACCTAGACAATAACAGCACAAACTAAAGCTTGTACAACTGTACTGTACAATCATTCTTATTTATAAGCATTAAAGCATAACAGATATGCACCATACCCCTCCCTTCAAACAAAGCTTCGTCTATTCGCTAGTGATTACTACGGAAGTTCCGAAGCTCAAAAATTGACATTCCGGCCAGCTCTAGTGATGTCAAGCTTACGAGGCCTTTTCTCAACTTCCCAGTGACTTCAATTTCCGCATTTCATACACCATTTTGTAATTAATTTTGTCTAGTATCTATTGTTTACATTTGAATGCTTTTATACCTCCAAATATGAGTATCTCTCTCTAGCATCCATCTGCAGTATGTCTCTTATCTGCAGCAGGGGAAACCTCTAGGTCTGATTCACCATAGCCTGTTCTTCACCACTTCACATTGATTTCTTTAGCTGCACTTTGAGCAAGGCACAGTTGAAGGAAAATAAATAAATAGGAGTTTTTTCTCTCCGTAGAGAAATCATATATCTGAGCGATGCTGGATTCTTTCCAGGACAAGACAGACAGACAGACAGCACCCCAGTCAGGACATAGTGGATCCGTGCGTAACCTAGATAGCTTCGGGATGCTATGCAACACTAAAGCGACACCGGTGAAACCCTGACTGGGGAAAACACTGTGAAAAATAAGACTCTACCAGACCTCTTCCCCAGAGGTGGACAGCTGCTCTCAAAATGCCGGAATCTCCCTTATATGGTAATATTGTTCCCTGTGCCCAGGACATGTAACCACAAGAGCAGTGTGCACGAACGCACACACACACACACACACACACACACACACACACACACACACACACACACACACACACACACGCAGATGTGGCAGAAACCCATCATATGTTGCGAGGGAGGGGACAGTGTGATGGGATCTGACAGTCCAGATATCGGGGCCCGTCTCTCTCTCTCCCTCGTGCTTGACGTCGGACGGAGACAGCCGTCCACTGCAGGCACAGATATGGCGTGGACGGAGCGATGATATCGCCGGAACAGGCGCCGCTAGAGCGAAGCAGGCGGCTCCACTGTGGCTGGCCCTCGCGCATTTATCTGTTGCACTGCGGCAGTGGGCACCGCCGACAACAGATGGCACAAAACGCCCCAACGTTGCATGACGTAAGGCAGCTTTGTCAACTCACGTCGGTTAACAAAGTGCTCTGCTAGCATGACAGATTACTGTTGAACAGTAGAGCAGTTCACTCTATAAACAACACCCAGCTATTGAAGAGAAGACACATTACACGATACTCTGACCCCTTAGAAGGCCTCATTTGAGAACCATTGATTTAGAGCAACATGCCATAATCCTTTAACCTTAATGCCTTTACAGGATATGGCAACAGGGGCATACTGTAGTGTACACTGTGATACTGTACTGTAAACCTATTATGTCCTTTATTAAACACATTATATTTGACCATTGGACAATGTCCAGTGGTTAAATGTAATGTGTTGGAAACACAATGTTGGAAGCTGTTGGAAACACAATGTGTATTTTCATGACAATGGCATGACTCTCTTCCACAATGCAAAAATACATTTCCCCCCACCCCACACACACAGTAGTCTTTGTTGTATGCAGTGTCGTCGGTGAATGGAATGGCTGCCATTAAGATATTTCACAAACACTAGTCTACATTAAAATGATATTACAGTATACACGATGTATCTAGTAGAGGAAGGGGGAACATGTTTAAATACAAGGATAAATACAGTATTATGCGCATACCGAACAACAGGCAAATAATAAATGGTATTAAAAAGCATGGTTTGATATTCAACCACTGCCCTGCACTACGATTGAAGGGAATTCAACATGGTGTACATGTAAACACAGTAGCCTACCTTACCTTACTTAATTAATGTCTGTGAATGTCCTACATAAATACAGCTAGCACTCATTGCCTCCATAGGGAATGACTAGGAAGGCCACCTGACAGTAAATTAAATATTAAAAACAACTAGAGGGAAGGGAGAGTTGAGAGATCATGATCATGTGGTTTGTGGGGAGAGATAAATGAGCCTTTGCATCCTTGTTGCCAATGGCAGGTGTGACATTTAGAGGTTTACATTGTTCATGGGGTTGTGTGCGTATAGTTTACAGGTTGGTTGTGTGTGAGCTTGAGGTGTGTATGTGTCAGGTCTTACACAATTTAATATCTATAACGCATTGCATCTGCTGTAACCATTTACAGCCTGGTATCTAATGGACAAAGACTAAAGAGGGGGGTGGTGAGGCGATGAAGATGGCAGAATACAAACAGATAATGGAAGACAGATCAGGCAGAGCCTGCACACATCAGCAACTCTATTTGCATTGTGAATATGAATGAAACGCACAGCTGCAGCCCTACTGTGAACACAATGCTAACACTGGGACCTTTATGACAGCTATTCCCACACCTAAAGACTCTGTCAGAAGGCCAGTCCACGCGCCAGCGTGTTTACTGACACAACTGTATTATATTAAATACCTCGCTTGTCAAGTAGGCGGGTACTGACACAGTTAGCCAGTGCTGTGTCCCAGACTCTCTGGCTCTGCGAGACTACTTTCACCATAATAACGGGCAGAAGTAGGTCTATGACATGGCATTCTAAAATGCTAAAATTTAGTTTATAGGCCTTTATCATACACAGTGGAGGGCAATGTGCAGAGTTGGGTATCATTAACATTTGAACCGGTGCAAAGCAAAATTCTGTAAAGGTATACCTTTATTCGGTACTTTGCTCTTTGCAATAACATAAATGTAATTTAAGTTGATGAAAAAACTCTCTCGAAACTCCCTCGAAAGCTGCAATGCAAACTGCCTGACAAACCAAGTGTTATAGGAGTTTGATAGCCTTCTAGCAGGGCACAACAATAAACATTGTCATGCATGTGTCCTCTCTGTAGAGTGACCATATTTTGGTTTTCAAAAATGAGGACACTGCATGGTCAGGATGGCAGTGCGGCTGAAGGGTATATTCATCATTGTCAGTACCCATAGTGGGTGGAATGATGATGATGTGGTGTTGAACTAGTTGACAAATGCTTCCACAACCAATATACTTTCGTCAAATTAAGCAAATATCTATTCACTGTCTGTCCTGTGTCCGCATTTCAATAATCAAGTTTTCCTTTAAAGTGGTGAAGACCGCACCGCCCAACACTATTCTAGCCTTGGCAATGCATTTCAATGAGCTTCTGAGGGAGCACCCATAAGGCATTGAAAGGAGATATGTTTTTGTTTAGATCAAGTTCAAATCAACAATCTTTCTCCATATCGACTGACTTCACCTTTAACACATAAACTTAGTATTTAATAAGGCATTTGCTTTCATAGACATTATGGCAGATAATCTTATTCCTTAATCTTCACAGCACTGTGATTGATTACATCATTAGGCTACAAACAATAGCCTACAGTATGTCTTGTTTTATGTTGACATAACTGTGCTATTATGGCATTTACAAATGCTTATGACTTTAGTAGAGCATTTTACTTCTTGGAATCATGTAAAGTTTTTTTTAACAACAAGGCTGTAACAAGTGCAGTGCAGCACTTTTCATTTATGCTAGCGATCTTTGGAC
This sequence comes from Forbesichthys agassizii, assembly GCA_026546735.1. Taxonomy (NCBI): domain Eukaryota; kingdom Metazoa; phylum Chordata; class Actinopteri; order Percopsiformes; family Amblyopsidae; genus Forbesichthys; species Forbesichthys agassizii. The sequence continues at coordinate 15,135 of JAODLL010045731.1, read as the reverse complement.
CACTTTTGCCTCGCCACTGCCGTGAATGTGTGTTTTGACGTTGCACAGAGTGTAGGCGGACCTGATCCTCCTGAATGAATGATCCGCCACTCACGGATTGGTTTTATCTGGTGCTGAAATATTTTGCGGTGTTGGCGAATTCTTTGAAAAACAAAACGACACTTGATGTCGGGTTAAAATGTGTTGTAAAACTTTGTTGAGATGCACAAGACCAGCCAAGGCCCTACCATACTGTATGCTAATGGTAATCGAGCAAAGGCCCACAACAACTGCTTGTTTACAAGCACTATAAAAATGATTGCTGTGCTGTGTGTGTCTAAATCAAATGCACAAAGCTGCATGTTCCTGTTTAAACACTATGTAAGTAATCTAATGTTAATGATGTACATTGATTCTACTGCATGTAGTAAATCATAATCATAATACAAAGGATTGGGCAGAACAGCTGTCTTTCAGACACATAACTACATTTGTAGTGACATTAACAGTTATGCCGTTACCGTAATAACGTAAACATTTCTATTTACTTGTAAACATTTATGTTCCTCACTAGGATGTGATGCTATTATTAATACCAATCTAAATCCCTGGAATTACAGGACAGGGACAATAGATACAATATTTATTTGTATTATTAGTTCAATATTGTCACACGTCATGAGAAACAGACTCAGTAACAAGAGAGGTATCAGACTAATTAAATGTATGAAGAGATGGAAAGCATTACTGTGGGCAGGACCATTTGTTATTCCAAGCTCGTGTTAAACCCCAACATAATCCGACGAAATCAGAGGAAGGTGAATGAGCAAAGCTTAGCCCTCCCTCAGCAGCAGATACTGACATACCCTGGAGAAACACACACAACACCATAGCACTTAATAGCCAACTGCAGATCTCCCAGGTGCAAATATAAATCCCTGTTAGAATGGAAATACCCTTGGCCGGAAAGAAACCCCGGGGTAAATGAAGCGTTTACAATAATGAATCTTGTTAAATGCAATGTGTAGGACAGAAAAATGGGAATCCATGGTGTGCAAATCTATAGCGTGAAAGAAAACGTTTGGCATTGTTAAAGCATTACGTTCCACCTGTCCGACCCAGTGTGGTTGTGTGAGATATTTATGTAAATGACACCTATAGCACATGTTCTATATCTATTCGTTTTATGCCTGACACTGACAATATAGTTAATATGCTAGTCCCCTGGAGTCTCTAAGGCCCAGTGAACTCAATAACAGCCAATGTCATACAGTGTGCCACTGTTTATATGCAGTAGACATAAAGGGGTGACGTACAAAGCCCTTCTTATTCAGCGCAAGAATCCAGCAGGACTGGATGCTATCTTCTGGATGTAACATGGCCCGCATGGATTTTACTTGGAGAAGTATGTGACTTCTGGTAAATCCATACAGTACATTGTAACTGAAGTGACAGTCTGACAATGTATCCATTTTAAGTAGTGATGCACCGATCTGTTGTTTTTTTTAATTTTGATTTTATTCAATGTTGTTAGAAGCCTGATAACGACATATTCATTTGAGTCAGGTGTGTTGGAGCAGGGAGAGATCTAAAACATGCAGGGTGCGGCCCTCCAGAACCGGAGTTAGCCCTGCTCTAAACTAAGTACTTGGTACTCGTATCGGCCTTAACAAACTGGCATCGGTGCACCTCTAGGAAAGGAAATGTGCTTCCAAGAATAATAAAGCGAGTGCTTAAACCTTGTAACAATTCAAAGAAAGGCTACTAAAAAAAAAGTCACTTAATTGTAACCAACGTAAGCAAATGTGATCAAAACATTTTTGTACTATATAGGGTTTTTTCATCTGACTTTATTAATTAAGATGTGCTACCTTACTTTTTTTAATATATAATAACATAATGTATCACCTTACTGTATATTGTATATTAACCGTATACTGTACATTCTTGTGTAAGATGGCGATTCACATTGTGTCCTAGGTAAAGAAGGAGCTATTCTTTAGCTTAAAGGGATAAGGCCATTTAAAGAGGGGGTGAAATACCCAAAGGGATAAGGCCCTTTAAAGAGGTTGAGTGAAACCCCCAGGGGGACAAGGCCCTCTAAATAAATTGGGTGTAAACCCAGATAATAATGTTTTTTTATTAATTCCATGGTTTTTACCTAGTTTTCCGTTGTTTCTTATTTCTTTTTGTTTAATTTAATTTGTTCCCTTCATCCTTTGTTCAGATGTTTTTAACTGTAAAGCACGTTGAGTTGCACATTGTGTATGAAAGGTGCTATACAAATAAAGTGTATTATTAGTATTATTATTATTATTATTTGGCTCTGGTGGTGGACTGTGCCATGTTAACCCATAGGTTTACATTTGTCACAGCTGTGTGCAGTGTATACTAAAGACAAGAATGAGCTGTTTCCAGGGAGACAATGCTTATTGAACATCATCACTCATCATTATTGGGCTGGTGTGATTAAGGTCAACGTATCATGATTATACTGGTCCTCATAGGACATGGGAGAGGTATAACCCTCAGGATTATAATAAAAATGTTGTGTCTGAGTTCCTGAATAAGTCTCCTTGGTGAGGTCTCCTTCACCAAGACATATTTATTATACTTGGCAAATGAAGTGATGCAGAATGGTGCTGTAAAAAAGCGGGAGGCAGTAAAATGGCACATTAACATAGCGAAGCCCGACTCAGCACATCTGAGTGACCCTGGTTCCACAGCTAGCTTATAGCGACAGATGGCAGGTTTCTCCCCTGCCCTTTGCTCCTTCAGTAACAACATAGCTGGAGGAGAGGATAGATAATATACCAAGAAAATGAGAAGGATATGTGATGCTACTCCGGCCATCAGGGTGGGTCACAGTGGCGGGCAGAAAGCCTAAACTAAGGGGATGCGTTGTTTGTGTCGGTCAGAGACTTCTGACAGACAGATGTAGAGGGCAAGGCAGCTGCACAAAGAGAAAAAACTAACAATAGCAGGTGCCTTAAGAAGAGATGGCACACAGAGGCCCATGGCAAGATGATAAACAATGTGAAACAAGGTTCTAGAGAAAGTAACTTGCAAACTAGTGGCTTGCTACCCAAGCCTGTGGACTGATTCATTCATTTATTGTTGACAGGCAACTACTGTAACAACCTTTGCCTCACCCGCTTATAAGCACGGACACATTCACGCAATAATGTGACATGCATTCCCCCCCTTTAGATGTGGACAAACGTTAAAGCAGATCAATAAAACACAAGACAAGGCAGCATTTTAAATCCGCAAGGCATTATTTCATCCGGTCAAAAACAGTGTTATCTTTTAAAAGCGTACCGAAGGCTGTGTATCGACCTGTTTGTTGTCGTGCAGCTGCACGCACATGCACACAAAATCAAAGGAAAGGAACGTGAGGAAGAAAGTGCGAGAGAGGGGGGTTGACTAGCGGAAAATATGTGTGACAAACGGAGATGCTAGCTCCTTTTGTAAAGCCTCACACACAGCCAAGGCCGCACAATGCGGCACCACAGAATGCGCTCATGGCCTTCTTGTCCTAAGCAGGACACATTTATATGTAGACTAATCTGCCTGGAGAGCTATAGCCTGGGGCATTACCATGCCAGAGAGCCGAGCCAAGACGTCATACGTCCACTTTCAAGGTGCAGTGCACATGGAGGAAAAGTGAAATAGAGAGAGAGAGAGAGAGAGAGAGAGAGAGAGAGAGAGAGAGAGAGAGAGAGAGGAAAGGTTCAGAGATGTGAGCTGATAAGACCAATGCAGGCATGGGAGAGGAAGATAAGAATGAAAGGCAGTGACTTGACTGTTGCACATGGTAATTGGAATGCATTTCAATTACATTGAAGTGAAATTAGAAATATCATCTGATCTCTCCACTCTCTAATCACCTCCCCTCTTCACTGGCTCTAGTCTGCAGTATATTCCCCCCTCCATCATCCCCTACCTTCATAACTGCCATGGCACAGTGTAAGTGCCGGGGCCCATGTGTGCCATGAGGCGGACAGACTAACCGGGTTAGAATAGCGCTGTGTCCACAGACAGCCCATTTACCCCGTCAATCATTCGCCCTGCCGAGGCACTCGCCCAGGACAGGACAGGAGACTGGGCAGAGGAGAGAAACACATTAAAGAAGGCCTATACAAGCAAATGTCCACAAAGGCCCAGATGGTGCAGCTAATGTTGGAGAAAAACATTGAATCGTTTTTTATCATTTCATTTATGAAGGTATCCTTTCCGGTAAGAGTAGCCTATATTTAGTTTTCACCAATTAGGCCTACATGACGCTCTAGGCGCGCGTGTGTGTAGAGACAGAGATTGCGCATCTCTTGAGATTAAAGTCAGCTCCACCTCCCAATGCCCACCACTTTGGCAATTACATTGTAATTTTTTTTTCTTCCAGCACCCCCTCCCAGAAAATAGCTCCATGGTCGAGGGTAGAGGACGATGACTCAGTTCGTAGTGAAGACAACAATGCATGAAGGTAACAATGAGGGAATTCACCAAGTGGGTTAACTGGCGTGGCTAATTCTCCGCAGGTGACCAGGATGTACAGTAGTGATGTCACATCTGCAGTACTTGTTGATAGACCAGCTTGTTTGAGTCAATTCACCAGCTGGCACCGACCCAAGGTCTAAGCTGCCTGTGTTCAAGGCCTTCACGAATCACTCACCGTCACATGACCCAGTGAGCCAATCGGGAAAGAGCACAGGAGCAGGAGGGCTGAAAGCGAACTGCGTCTACAGTCTTGTGTCTAGCCACTGCCCTGCATGCTCAAAGACTAACACAAGGACGCTGGCATCAGCTGCAGCGTGATTATTATTAGAGCTAATCAGAGGAGAGAATGCTCCGGATGGGTCCCTCTTTTTGTGCCTCTCAACCTGCCTCAGCACAGCTGAGAAACACGTGCACAGACACGTGCACAAGCACATGCGCGCACACAGTAAATTATGCATATCGTCCTACAGCCAAATACATGTACATTGTTGCTTACATTCAAATGGCTCTTCAAAAATAAGTAAAATAATTCTGAATACAAGGTCATATTTGCTCACAATAAGTAAATACATCTGCCAATGGAACAAGTGAAAATTTGCTTGTAAGATTTCATGAAATAAGACATTATATCTGGATAGATGAGCTCTTGTTAGGTAATTGTGTCTTATATTAAGTTTAGTTAGATCTTTTTTACTAGAAATTAGACAAATATACTTGCTAAGATATTGATTTGTTGCAGACACAGATATGTCTCAGGATACAGTACATGTCACATTATTACAGTACTGTGGCTACAGTGCACTGTATACCTTACATTATTTATCCTGTATTTCAATTTTCTCTGTACTGTATTCCTCTCTCTCCTGATATCTCACACACACACAAACACGCACGCACACACACACGCAGAAACATTTTCATTTTTCTCAAACAAATGATGTATAAGCTCTGATGGCAAAATCATTGGTATGGCCTCACCCACATCTTTACCCCACACACACACAAGCAAAAACCTTCCCATTAATCGTAGTATGCTGGTGCGTCTGTATATATGCCATGGCAGGCGGAGGCAGAGGGAGATGAATTGTGCCCAGTGCCATGGAGAATTGTTTAATAAACATTTTTATTAGCTTCTTTCACAGTGCCTCTCTGTGAAGGCTTGGTTACACTGACTAGCGGCGATGCGGGCAGAGCATTAGTGGAGACAAATCACATCTCACGCTGCAACGAATACTTTATCAGGGACATGCTTTGTGACGGAGCGTCCAGAGATCCGGGCGGCCATCAAAACTTTTTTTGCCCCTCGTTTGTTCATCCCTACATGGCCCCGCGTTGCCCCGATGCCTCTTGAATACGCTGCGCCGGAATAAACGTCACAGCACAGATGAACTGTCACGGCGAGGTGCAGAGGTTCCCGCACCAGCGTAAATAACAATTACAGCAGACGACTTCAGCGTACAATGCCTGACAAATTAAATGTCAAATTATATAATCACACTCAATTTTAACCCGGAGTCCCAAAGCAACTGGGATAATGCTGGCAAGAAACATCAGTATGCGTCCCTTGTGCAGTGCACTATATACCATTTCTATCCAGCCCTTATTCAATTCAGTTCTTATATAATCCAATTACAGGAATATGAACTGCAGACAACTGCTCTGCCTATTGTACACCTCACACGGCCTCTCTTACAATAAGCGCGCTCATATTGAAGTAAATGGTGCTATGCTGTATGCATGCTGTTGACATGTCTCACTAACATTTCCATTTCTACGGCTGATGTGTCTGTCTGAAAACTCAAGTGATATGAACATTATCCCATCTTCCCAAACCCTGAGCGCATGACTGAGGCAAGAAGCAGGAGGGGTGGAGCTTTCCCTGGAATCTAATCCAGCGGATACACCGATCCCCTGCTCAAACACCCACCTCCCTCCCCGAGGTGCCAGCCACCGTGAACCTTGCTCTATGGAACAGAAGGCTTAACAAGTCACTATCTGGACAGGCTGCATGTGTGTTTGTGTGCGTGCGCTTCATTAGTGGTGTGATGACTCTGAAGTCATCACATGCTGACCCTTACACTAGAAGACATTGAAAAGACTCTAGAAAGACTTTTAAAAGTCTGAGACCCTCTTACACTGGCCATATACACTAAACAACTTTTAAAAGACTCTAGAAAGACTTTTAAAAGTCTGAGACCCTCTCACACTGGCCATATACACTATACGACTTCAAAAAGACTCTAGAAAGACACCCTCTCACATCTATAGACAATGTGTCATTATAGTCACACGGTTTTTAGTGTGGCATGCAATTTTGCTGTCCCCACAACACCGGATCCATGCGCTGCACTGTAGCCTATCTCATTAAGGAATCAGACAGTCTAGGCTCTGTGTTGAGCTGGTTTGGAAACACCCCTTTGGTAGTGAGTGTCCTGTGCACAAGAACATTTACTCTCGTGTTTTTGGCTTTAAAGAAAAATATGATGATGTTGTTGTATAAGCTATTTACTATGCTGGATCGTCACTCACTCAAATTCTAATTACGGTCTCTTTAAAAAGGTCAGCTTCCCATGTGGGTAGAGTCGGCGGGGGTTCACACCGGAGCCACACATTTATTTCTACCATAGTAGACGGGATGGCTTTTGGGGACGGATATCGATTTACTTTTGTAAAGGAAGCATTTTGGACTAATTCTAATAGGTAGGCTTGTGTATATATGTATTAATGCAACACATGAATGTATCCTTTCAACAGAGTACTGAGGAGATGCTTCACATAGTAAGCTGACACACTGGCGTGTGCCTACCCCTCCACCTCTCCCCTGTTGGAGAAATATGTCTGCAACAGTAAAATCACAGTAAAAGGCCAGCATTAGTTGGCACACTACTTTGTACGGTAGTTGCCATTCGACAAAGGTTTGTGTGTAATTAAACTAAACAATCACTTGTCATTTGTCCCGCCCTAACAGGTTCAACAAAACAGATGTCAATCAAGTAGTGTCTTACATGCCCACTGTCCTGAGAAGGGTCTAATCAGCCGCATGTACAAGAGTGTTGAACTAATTTAATTCTCCGTTTGAGAACCCACGTGTCAGCAAAACATCTCAAATACAACGTGAAAAGAATAAATGGAGGGGCATGAATAGCATGGAAATGATAATTGGAAACAAGGAAAAAAAAATGGAAGAGAGATAGAGGGAAGGTGTGGAGGAAGATTAATATAGCAAGGTGCAGAGAGGAGAGGAAAGTTAATAATCATATGGCTTCCGTTTCCTGCTGCCTTGCCCTCTCCTGACACATCATAATTTACTCCCCTACCTACCAACACACACACACACACACACACTCCCTCAGAAGGAGTTAAAGAATTAGTTGTGTGTCCCTGCCATGGTCAAATAGCTTAAAGCTCCCACAGACAGGATTGGTGCATCAAAGTGGAAGTGACTGTTTAACTCCCTCAGCTCCTCACACGTATCCACTGTAAATTAACCCCTGAACTGACAGCTCACAGTAATCCGCCAACGTTGACATTGTTATTTGAATACAAATAATTGTGCTATAAATTATAATGATGAGCTGAGTTAGGATTGTACGGCGTGTTACATAATGCTAATAATAATGCTAATGCTGTTTAGACTGGAAATTGCTTTTCCCAAGTTTCCGCTTCTGTTAGTCAACGCACCCAGGGAAATAGTAAATACGTGCATTTATGCATTTTTTCCGATGCAACTAGAGAGTATGGGTTGTTCAAAAAACAATGCAGGGTTCTGCGATGACTACTGTTTAGTAGTAAAACACTGTGGGAATTACAGTCTTAAGTTTCTCCACACTTTATCTTAAATCCCATTTCGCTTTAGTTTTCTCTCCTTTTTGATTTCCTTCACACACCTCCCCTTTGAAATTAATTAGCAGTAAAGCAAGTACGATTACCACACGGAACATGTAAAAGTCCTAATATACGAAAACAACTGTCCATCTCCCCTGCGTCAAATGTACTGTAGGCTACTGATGTTAAACCGTTAAAATAGACTAACATGACCGCAAATAACCTTCATAAAATACACAGTATTTATATGTTGTTGTCATGTTGTCCCTTATAAGTGCAATCTTTCTGCTTGGCCCTCTCTCTATCTCCGCCATTCATCATCTGTCTCTGTGCATAACGCTATGTGTACGGCCTGGCATCCATCCCACCACTTAGAGCTCACCTCACCTTCTCTGTTTCGCTCCTCATCCTCGTCCTTCTGTCCTTTGTCTCTCCATATTCTCCTTTGTTCTTGATTTCCCCCCCCCACACACACACACACTCATCTCTCACATCGCCTTCCATTTGTGTTTTTCCCCTTTCTGTCTGCCTTGCTCTCTGTCATCCTGCTACAGTCTGCTGACATATTGCAGCAGCGTCCAGGTTTGAATAACAACAAGTCACTGACAAAGCATTACATTTCTGCTGTCATCTCTAGTCTGATATGGCCCCAGCAAACACATGTTTACATATAGGGTCCGAACCCACACCGTGATAAGCAGACATTGGTTCGCATCTCCCGGTTGACAATGAACAAGCTGGGAAAATCCACCTGTGTACATTCTGTAAACCTTAAGGGCACACATTTTATATCATCTTAACTTCATCAATGTGAACCAATTGAATATGTATAGCGTATTATAGAAACAGCCTTTGCCTAAGTGTGGCTACTACATCTTAACCATGTTAAATGGATTCAATTTGACTCTAATGCGTTCTCCAGGTATTTGCTGAATACATTTATCAAATGGCACTATGATATATGACATCCACTAGACCAGAAAGCATTTTGATGCATATTGTTAGTAGAACGGGTCCTGTAGCAATCTTTCACTCCCTCTAAAACATTTAAGTATTAAATGTTAGTTATTTGTCTTTTGACCATGCACCTATAGGCAAACACATTCATCACAGAGCCATAAAATTAGATACCGCTCACAGAATTACAAAGAAAGGAATAACAAACCCACACATCAAGAGCATTATTTGTCCAAGTTGAAGGACACAACACTAGTTTGTAACCCAAGTCTTTAATTGACAAATTAAGCACTCGATCTTCAGCATTTGGAAAATTCCAATGAAAAATCTCACATTTTCCACCTGAAGTGGACGCAACATAACTCCTCATTAGTCCGGTAGTGTAGCAACATCACCGTTTGGCGCTAGTAGTTTGTTCCTTGGCTGGTGGTACCATACCTCTCTGCCAGCCATCACAGGAGGTTATCAACCACCATTTGGAGCTCCACAGCTCTGTCCCTTGTTTTTGCAAATCTCAAAATTAAGCCAATGGTACATACTGTAAAATAAGATCATGTTCTGGTAAAGCAATAGAGTATTTTTGCCAAACGTCAGTGGGAGGACTTATATTAAAAGGAAGGAATCAACAGTCAAGTTCAACAAGAGTAACATTTCCTCTTTCAATCACAATTAGATTCTAATTCTAAGTATGCAAATCACCAACATCTGTAGCTGGCAGGCAAGACACTTACATATTGCCTTGAAACATATTCTCAAAAGGGGTATCCTTCAACAACTCTACCTGAAATCCCTTCTAAGATCTATGTTTATTTTCTTGGTGAGTGCAGTATGTGTGTGTGTGTGTGTGTGTGTGTGTGTGTGGGTGCGCACGCCCACACATGCACATTTATGACATATCTAAGGTTATTCTGTAAATATGCCCTCTGTCCTTTTCCTGTCAAGCTATTCAAGGGTACAACTTGGCACACACAATGTAAAATGTATGATTTAATAGCTGATAGAAAACACACTTTGGCCCATGTGCGTGAATGTGAACAGACCCTATCTGATCTAGATCCTGATACAATATCCTCTTATCCAAAAGACTCTATAAGCACTTTACTGTGCAGAAATGTGTGTATTTGTGAAGGAAAAAAACGTTTAGATTTTGCAGTGTGTGTGCTTGTGTAATGTGTGGTGTGTGTGCGTGTCTGTATGTGCGCCTATCACTGTGAGCGCTGCAATCAGGTTTAAGAGTGTCTGCGCACGTGTGTGTGCGCGCGTGTGCGCGTGCACGTCTTGATAATGAGGCAGTGCAGTTTGAGTGGCCATCACAGAAAAGCGGCGTGATGAGATGTGAGAGCAAAGCCAAGTCCAGATGTGTGGCAGTGTTGAAAGGCAAAGTGATGTTGTGATCGCCCGCAGACATGGCCCGGGGGATGATGGGGAATAAACACAGCGATGCATACACCACAACAAACAAACAAGCTGCGTGTGTGTGTGTGTGTGTCTGAACTGTGACTAGACCTGTGAGGACCATCAGACGACTGCTGCTCTTTATCTCAGCCTCCTGCCAACCTCATCCCATCTAATCCCTTCGCCCCCCCCTCCTAATCGCTGCTCTCTTCTTATCCCCCCCACCCTTCTCTACTCCTCATCTACAACCTTCTCGCCGCGTTGCGTCACTCTGTCCATTACCTTATCTTTGCTTCATCCGTGTTCTCCTCTCGGGAAGAGGTGGTGGTGGGGGGGCTCTTACTTAACCCCCCCTCCTATCTAGAGACACTCCCTACCCACTGTGATCTATCTTACTCTTCACTCCTCCCTGCTCTGATCCCTACTCCCCTTACATATAGTGTACAACACACACACACACACACACAGTACGCCTGGAACAGAGATGTGTGCAAACATGATCTGTTCTACATGTACAGTATTACAAGACTTCAGTATGCTTGTGCTTGTAATTATATCATGGTTAGAATCGCATGTCAAAATCATTTAATTCTGTTTACTGTGCAACGTGCATGATAGGACAATAGGAATGCCGCTAGATGAATCATGTATTTTTCTGATGCTGTCTCAATGCACGTTCCATATGCACATCTGCTAATTGAATGGGAGATGGCGTGTAAATAAACCGAGCTTTAACTATACGACACAGGAAAATGCCATTAATTTGAAATTGCTAAACAAAACTATCCATATTTAATGTTCCTTGCTACATCTAACATATCATTCAATAACATCATTTTATATTTTTTCTCTCTAATTAAACATCTTCTCAAAATGTGACATTGTGTTGCTCCATTCAAATCCATCCTAAATGTAGCCCACATTGTGAGCAATGACAGTGGTAAGAAATTTATTCACATGTAATGCATCACAGTAAAAGAGGATAGATAATGTCAGCGTTGGAAATTAGTTGTGGGGGGGGGGTTCTTTGATAATTTGTTCTCCAATACGTTGATGTTCACATTACACTGAATTGTCCTCAAGCTGGCTCAAACTGGACCCCGACATGGTAAGATAACCTACCATGTTGCCATAGCAGCAGCATCGGTGTCTACTTGAAACGCCGGTGACGTTGCCCCCGTACAGAGTGCGGCGTGCCTGCCCTGACATGTTCAATCTGAAATAAGCATTCAGGCCAGCAGAGCGCCAGTACATACAGCAGCGTGTGGAGTGGTCAATTAGCACTGTTAATGGCATCACAGCACATGCCGTTCCTTCCTTGCAATTAGAGAGCAGTCTTCGGTTTCCTGAATGCCTACAGTCAGACAGCTGCTGCATTCATTCACAATTAAACTACAACATAGTTTCCCTTCTTCTGTGCCATTGTTTAGATGAAACCCTCTCCCCTTCAACTCTTTGTTTTTCTTTCTATGATGTCAGGATTTGCTACAGCTAATTTGTCATATGTTGTATGAATGAGAGAGGTAACGTAGATTTTGCATGTCTGCTGGTAGACTGCATAGGATTGTACCTGTTAGTTCAAGAGTCACAATCAATACATGGACAACGTCAGCACGCCGTTGAGCCGATTGTATGAAACAGTAGGCACCAGCCCTTTACTTTACTGAGTCCTTTAATAGATATAGCCTGGCTTGTCAGCTAGCAGGTCTTCAAAGGGATGGGCCAGCTCATCGATAAAAAAACATACTCCATTACAAACAGGCAGTACTGTAGTACGATTGCGTGCACTACAGACTCAGCAGTAGTTGGCTGTTTTCACGTGCCAAACAATTGTATTAACTCTCTCACCTAAGAGCAAATGTAACAGAAAGGCTTAGTGTTATATAATAATGTCAGCGTCCTCCACTATCACCATCTGGTCTCCTGTTCAACTGGGCTGTGTCTGTCGACTGGTCTGGGCTTCTTCACGAGATTACAGTGCCAGTCACTTGAATACCAGAACATCTTCTGACTCCTACAGGCAGACATACATAGCCTTTATAACAGTAAAGGTGCCATAAATAGTAACTAGAAAGACCAATTACAAAGTTGAGTTTTATGTATTTCACAGTTATTTCATTTTTGTATTAAATCTAAATACAAAGGTTGACAGGATCTTACAGAAAGTACAGAAATGTGTTGAGGGCATTCTTCTCAGTTTTACTGTGGCTATATTGTTCATATCGATATCGGAATAATAGTGCATTGACCAAAATTAGGAAGTATATTGTGATATATACACACACACACACACACACACACATCGGCCAGCCCTATTATACTGTAGGGCAATTAAAACATGGGGCGGTAGAGCTTGCATTACACATGCCATCCTTCTCAACAGCATACTCTGTTATGGTTTAGCTAGGGCACTTTCATCTCAATAGTTCATACTGTAGTCCTACGTGATATGCATTTCCAGGGATAGAGTAATGCTAAAACAATTTATATATATGTGTATTTGTTTTCTGTATCTCCAGTGGGAATTTGTATTATATTTATTAATATTCACAGTCATACATAACTTTGAAGGCTTTACAGATTAAGCACCTAAAACTATAATATAGAAATAAACTCCAGGCTACAGTCACCCCATTAGGGCAATGGAAACATATTTCATATCCCTCTTTTGGATAATAACAAAACCAATCTCATCAGTCAAAACAGTAAAAGTCATCAGTGTCTGCAGTGAGTGCTTTTGCACAAAACAATTATTTTCTCAGACATTATAATTTATATAAAAACAAAAATGCATTATTCAGTTAACCAATATAAGTTCTCACACAGATACTTTGTAATTAGCGACCACAACTATAGTACACAATATTCGTATAATCAAGGTTATTCATTGGCGCGTAAATAAATGCAGAAGTAGCCTTAATACCCAGAGAAATGAATGGCTGATCCCCTTTTCTCAGCTAACTGAAGTCTATTACGTAGAGTAGGGGGTATCAGAGATAGCCTCTTGTCATAGCATTAGAGCCAAAAGTATTATGCTAATGCAGGGTAATACCGGTGTACACAAATGGTTCTGTAGAGAGAAAAACAAGGTTCTCAAAGTCAATGAGACTGACTTTAATGAAGGGGAGATATTCCACTCTTGTGTGTGTGTGCAGAGTGGGGGGAGTCCATACATTGTGCTGTATAGTGTCATTTCATATAACTAACCATTTCCGGTCTGTCGTGATAACAACATTTAAACGTCTTTGTTGGATACCACAACCAAACGCGGGTGGTTTGGCGGGTGACAGAATATGCAGAACTTTCAGACTAAGTGTACAAAGAGAAATATACGACTGTCAAAAGAAAAATACCCTGAAGCCAAGTGCAAGCGTTTTCCACAGTTTTCTACCAAAATATCCACAAACACAGTGGACCACAAACCAAACCACAGTCCAGCCAATATTGACCCTTTCACATACCCACAGAGACCCTACAACTCCAGCAATGCTAGTGTCATGCTCTAAGCAGCAAGACTCCTAACCCTGACAGTGACATAGACCCCAGGTATCTTTTACAATCACAACACGCTTGGCTCAGCTGTGCAACACTTTAACAGCAGAGGCATCTCAAACCCAGTGCCCGGGAGGTTTAACACACACTTCCATTAGCACCAACCAATATCGTGTTACAGCCGTTCCATCCACATGATGAGCAAAACAACCTGGTGCCTATATACAGACCTCTCTCTCTCTCCATCCATCTCACCCTCTTTCCCCAATGGCTGCCCGGTCTTTATTGAAACACAAATACATTAAATTAGTTTTCACAACAGATTTGTCTGACTGACAGGCAGCGATGTCAAGAGGAAACAGGTTTATCCGGTGTCTCTGCTCTCAATGGAGACGGCTTTTCCCAACGCCACTGGCAACTGTCAAATGCAGATCATTCACCAAGCTACTATAGTGTGGGAATGTACTTTAGCGGTGGGTTGAAGAAAAAAAAATGTGATTCTCTTAATTTGAATTATCCGATATAGATACAAAAAATCCCAAGATCGATATTTTAAGACCAGATGCAAGATTTGCGTACTTTAAGAACATATGACTGGTGCGAAATGTCTGTCTGCTTCTCCCTGAGATTAACATGACCGCGTTGGATTATGTCAATTTGCAAATTCAAGACACATAAAGATGCTGAAATGGTGAAGAAAACTAAATGCATTATGCATTTTTAGCATCTGTGTGGACTGCATACATTTTTCTAAAGCTAAGTAATGGCTGGCGATCTACGCGAGGAAAACAACAATTCAGACCAGATTATGAGAATGTGCGTATTAATGCGTTCTAGTGCCACCAAAACACTAACGAAATGCAGTCTCTTGTATTGAAATGAGCTCATATTTACTATTTACAAAAATAATGCACTACGTGAGGCTGAGGCAACATAAATATGGTGCACTTGCCAAATATCACATTTATTTTTTTTGCAGCTCCGTCAGAA
>JAODLL010045720.1:0-14685 GCA_026546735.1 Forbesichthys agassizii | reverse complement strand
AGAGAGACATAAAGACAAAGAGACAGAGAGACATTAAGGCAGAGAGACAGAAAGACAGGGAGACAGAGACAGAGAGACATAAAGACAGAGAGACATAAAGACAGATAGACAGAGAGACAGAGAGATCAATAGAGACAGAGAGACATAAAGACAGCGAGACATAAAGACACAGAGACAGAGAGACATAAAGACAAAGAGACAGAGAGACATTAAGGCAGAGAGACAGAAAGACAGGGAGACAGAGACAGAGAGATATAAAGACAGAGAGACAGAGAGACATAAAGACAGAGAGACAGAGACAGAGAGATCAATAGAGACAGAGCAACTGTGAGAGAGGATGCATCATCCAGTTTACCAGAAGGGATTGCTCGTCCCCGCTCTCTGTCCATATGTTACAGTACCACGGTGATGTTCCATGACATCCATCCGGACTTCTCGCACGGTTCCTTTACCCCTCCATCTGGACCTCCATCACAGATGGCAGCTACAGCAGAGGAGATAAGAGATAGATGGGAGGTTGCCAGATATAAATAATAACACCTAAACCAGCGTTCTCAAACAATGGGGACCCGTGGGCCATATCCAACCTGGGGGAAAACTTATTTCGGTCCCCGACATGTACATAATGTATTAGAAAATCTGTCCCCGCATATTAATTTCTCACATAACTGTTCATTTTCAAAGGGCGTGTCGAGCGGGTGAAAAAAATACCTTGACTATGATCTTGTCCAATGCGCACGCATTATTCCAAACACTCCAGCAAACCCAGCCAATCAAAGTGTCTATTGGGTGCGCCTTCATTCACAGCGGCAGTGGGCAGAGAAGCTAAATGGTTTGTGAATGAAAGAATAAAACATATAGACAACCACAAACAGTATGTATTTATTTGATGCTGCAGGCTGTACAAGTGTGTCTCATATGTCCCCAGGGTGTGCTGTGATAAGGCATGGGCAGGCTGAATTTGGGCATGTAAAATCAATTTAGTCTAAATTAAGCCCAGTATGAAACATTGTCATAAAAGAACCACATATGCACGCACACGTATGTCCACGTCATTCACTCTGACCATCTGAAGTTTAGGCAGGGGTTGCAAGAAGAGCTTTACTGAAACGTGTCTGTCCCAGACAATAACGACAGCAATGAATTTGAAAACATTTGATTAAAATAATACATAATGCATCTATTTAAAGACGCCCTGAAGACCTACAGTAGCAGCGATTGGGTGGGTGGCTCATTTATAACAAGGTGGACAAGCTGCATTCATTTTTACATGGCAAGAGAAGATGGAGTTTACGGCCGTACCCCAAGCAGGTCCCTGTCTGCCGAAGATATATCAGCATGCAAGACCAGGGGCGGGAAAAAGAAGGAAAAGTAGAACGCGGGAAATAGAGAAAAGGCTTTTTGTCCCCGTCACCCTATTAATTTGAGCGGCACTAAGAAGCCAGCGGGATTAAATGTGTTACTTCCACTACTCTCTTTCCTTCTGTGATTCTCTCTCACCCTGGCTTCAAATTAAAAGATGGGGAACAAGGGTGTGTGTGTGTGTGCGTGCGTGTGTCGTGTGTGTGTGTTGGGGTGATGTGGGGGATGAGGAGGAGAAAAAAGGCGTTAATTGCTTGCCAATCGATAATTCTATAATTACTTTGTGACAAATGCTGGCTTGTGGTGCCGGGGTGGTTCAGAGGAGCCCGGGTGGAGCTCGGTCAGTGGGTGGGAATGTTGAAAGGGATTGGCCACGATCTCAAAAGGAAATATTTGCTTTTGTGCCTACAAGCGCGCCCGCCCGCTCCAGGGATTTGTGACAGGGAATTTATGTCAGGTTTAAACACGGAGCGCAAAGGGCCCCCCCCCCCCCCCTCCCCCCTCAAGGGACCTTAAGGCAATGAGTGTGCGCTAAAGGCAGACAGCAGGTAGCCAATCTGGAGACCTGTGTGCGGGTCAGGGTGCCACGACACCTGCTGCCCCCTGGCTGCAGAGTCAGGGCAGGGGAGGTTCAAAAAGGCCAGAAAGAGATTGATGGCCTACCTTCACTTGTGTCAAATCACCTGTCAGCACACCCCTGGCATTGAATCCATTCTGTTTCATGCCACCATTAACCTTGTACCAGTTGGATCCATCCCCCCTCCCCACAGACAACGCCCTCTGAACCTTTGTCCACCTCAGCCACAAAAACTAGTTTCTGGGGCGTGTATTTTAGGTGTTTTGTTGTTTTGAGATCCCCTGTCAAAATGGCTGACTCCTAAAACAGCAAACAAAGAAATATTCAATGTCCGCGCAAAACAAAAAGCCCTGCCAAGTCTTCTGAGCACACAGAGACAAATGTGTGTTGTGTGTGATTGGGGAAGCAATGAGACGAGGGGCAGCATATCATCCAATGTCATCCCTTTTTGGACCTATCGATCCAGAGTGCTTGGCCAACGAACCACTGCTTATCCGCATGATGCATTCTTCAGAGCTACTTATAACCACCTTTACCTGCACGTGCATTTGGATGAACCGTATAGACAGCATATTAATAATGCATATTTCCTTGTTAAAATCTTTATTACGGGGTGATAGTGTAAAAGGATTTGATATTGTATGTATGATGCGGCTTTGCATGAAGCGTGGTTATGAGCAGATGTTTGATCATTTCACAAGCCTATAAAAAGGCGATTGGGCTGCCAGTGGCTGCTGTAATATTGATTGATGGTGGGCAGGTTGGGGGCACAGTGCTGCCCTCAGACAGATTCTGTTTATTTATACAGTCTGCCGTCTGCACACCTTGCCCAGCGCAGGGTTACATCCACTGAATTTACAGTCGTCAGGAGAGGGAAATATGCTAATGATGCTGTATAGCCCTGAGAAGAAATGAAAATATTTCCAGTCCTAGTTTTATTCTTTTTTTTTTTTCTTTCCGGTCATGTCTGTTCTTCCAGGCTGAACCAGATCCACGCCCAACACCAAACGGGAATCAGTGTGCGGTACCTGAGCTGTCCACAATACCAATCCATAATTCCCTGCCGCGTCCCCAGGGCATACATAAATTGCAGCCAATTATGAGAGGCAATAATGATTGTGTTTGTGTTTTTGGACTTGATTTTTCAGTTGCATATTTCTGTAGATTGTACCTTTCCTCTGGGATGGTCTTAATGTATGACTGAACATGGAAAGGAGTTTATTTTTTATTGTCATGGAAGTGTATTGCCACTTATACTGTAGGATTTTGTGCATTCTTTAGGTCTGGTTTTATTTGCATTAAATGCATTTACTTTGCATGTAATGTACATTTATTGGCTACTAAATACACACAAAATCGTGGGCAGAATGCGCGCGCACACACATACACACACACACACACACACACACACCGCATTTACTTTGCATGTAATGTACTTTAATTGGCTACTGAATACACACAAAATCGTGGGCAGAATGCGCGCACACACACATACACACACACCGCATTTACTTTGCATGTAATGTACCTTTATTGGCTACTGAATACACACAAAATCGTGGGCAGAATGCGCGCACACACACACACACACACACACACCGCATTTACTTTGCATGTAATGTACCTTTATTGCCTACTAAATAAACACTATATATTGTGAGCAAAATGTACACACACAGACACACACAAGCACACACACACGCACTTGCGTGCACATGTGCCCACACGCTTACACACACACAAACACATGCATACACACATGTGCACACACTTCATTTACTTATTGGACACTAAATAAAGAAAATATTATGGACAAAATGCACACACACACACACACACACTGTCACTGGTTGTGGACATATACTCCCATCATCATCTCCAGAGCTCCAGCGCTCTAGGGCGTGCTCCCTGTTCCGCTGAGCCCACAGCGCAGCGCTGGGATCAGCCCCGCGTCCCTGACAGGGTTCCGTGTGTGCCACTCACTCTCTGTTGGCCTGTCCACTGAGCAGAGCCACGGGCCTCAGAGCCACGGGCCTCAGAGCGGTGCAATCGACTGGCCCACAGGTTGCTCTCTCTCTCCGTGGCTGCCGTGTCGCAGAGCACTCGCCTGGCTCTCCGCGGAGCCACCCGGCACCCCTCCAGATGGACGCAGGAACGGTGGAGGCCACGGGGCTGAAAATCCCATCAAGCAGCAGTTCCAGGCCTTTGCACCAAGAAGATGAAGCACACTGGCAATGCCATGCAGGGGAACGCAGGCCAGACCATGAACACACGTGCACACGCCCACACACACATGCACAACCCCTACCTTCCTCACCCCACATGTGCTTTCCTCCCTTCATATCCTTCTCTCTCTCTCTCTCTCTCTCTCTCTCTCTCTCTCTCTGCCGTACAGGAGCGGACTGCGGACCCAACCAGCCAGAATATGGAGTGCTAGCCCTCCGGGTCTGAGGCCGTCGCTTGTTAAATAAGGAGCTGACTGGCTGATTGATAGACCCTCGCCACTCCCCTGCACCTCACACGTCTCCCGGTTCACAGCCTTAAATACGAATCCTTTGTTGGCCCGGCAACACGCGTTGGCGTTCGCTAAATGCGCCGTTTGATGGATGGCGCCAATTTTGCTCCAAAACCCAGATGAGCCACCTAAGCACCTTACCCCCCCCCCCCCCCCCCCCCCCCTTCCCACAAACACCCCCCTTCCTGGTTTCTCCCCAGGTGAACCCTAGGAGGAACATGGAGGGACAGGAGCGTTCCGAAATGATATCAATCACACCAGCCTCGTCCACCGCTGCCATGGCAACGCTACGTTTCAATTATGCATCTGTTCCTCATAACTTGACATTTTACCCCCCCCCCCGTGACACGGGGGGAAAGAAAAGCCTCCCCTGATGTCATCCTAGGTTATTTAAAATAAACACAGCTCGTGTTCTTTACGGTCCTCTGTCCACATCCCTGTTCATCCCACACACACCTCCAACATTTCTGCACTAACCAACTCATCTCAACCATGTCCAGGCCAGCGGCGGGATTAATAAACGTTGCCATTGGTCAATAAGAAAACCATGTCTGTCTCACAATGCCCAGGGGGTTCATTCTGAGGTCCGCTATACCGAGGAAGGCGACGGAAGCCTGTCAGCTCGCCGCGCTGCTGGAAATGGACGGGCGAGGAAGATAAACAGATGCGAGACCAGTCTCTGGGGTGTCGGGTTCATTTGTTGCCAAAGTCGAGGACAGACATATTCCCGTCAGACGAACCGTGGCAGCACCAGATGTGAAGTCATCCTCTAGTCGCAGAGTAAAACCTTGGGTTAAGGATAAAGATTCTCACATTACACAAGACAGTCACTGGTTCTTTATTTCCCTCGTGGCCATCTACAATGAATGCCATTCTAGACTTCCCCACTGCCCCTAGAACCAGGGTTGTACCAACTTTAGGAATTAATTCAAGAATTGGCTTCTTTTCAGCTCATGAGTTGGAATTCAAAGGCCATGACTTCCAAAAAGGATGTTGCATTTTGATTTGATTTACTTACGTACTCAAAGTTACTTAAAGCACCATTCTAGAAAGCAACATTAGCATAAGAACTGCTGACAATAATTTGTTATACTTCAATTGTGTAAGTGTAAATCATGTTATGCAGTAATACATTCAACTTCAGAAAACCTCAAGCAGTACTAAACTAACTACAGAACTACTGGTGTGGATGCAGGTTGACTAAGGGTTCAAATGCAATCGTATATCCCTGTGCCTTTATGACCAGTTTTTTATATCCATCTACAGTATTTATAAGCCTATATGAAATAAAACCATAATGGATCTGCCTACTCTGACCACAGCAGCATACTGATATTGCTTATACAGTATGTCTGTGTGAATGTCTTTGCATTTCAATTCTACTGCCTTTTATTGAAATCACTTTAAATCGGGCATGCTGTTTGCAATGTCAATGATTAACTGAAATAAGTCAAACTTTGAATGATTAAACAATGAATGGTGCCCATCCCTGCCACCAATATAGTGTTTGATGACTATTCATTAGTTGAACTTGTGCTGTGGTCATTACGGTCATTTCCGGTTTCTTTGGTGAATGAGAACAGAACAAGTCAAACCAGTAGAATTATACATCTAACTGTACACTAGAATATAGTCTACAGTCACTGGACAATAATATTAACTCCAATTGTCATCAAAATCATAGTCATTCTTTAATTAATAGCTAAACATTTTTTAAAGTAACTAAAATGAAATAAATATAAACTATAGTAAAATAACAAGAGAGGTTTGACAGTAATATTTATTATTAATAATTTGAGACCATTGTTTTAGCATGCTGTTCACGACTACTGTATGCTTCCCTCTTTAGGCATTGGATACTGTATTCGAAGAGACTGGCGGACAGACAGATGGACACATGGAAGAAGGGTTTGTGACACTCCCCGACACATACTGGCTTCCAACCAGAACAACTGGCATCTCTCCTTTGCAGATGGACACACAGGTGGGCTCACAGGTGGGGAAGGAAGAGGGGAATGAACTGCCAGATTTGTGTCCTACTTGGTGTGTGTGTGTACGTATGTGTTTACACCACACATCACATCTGGACCTCTGTCCACTGGTGCGTCAGAATAAAGGTTCATCAATGAAGCTGCACTGCCCCCTTCTGGGCCTCCACGATTCTACATTGGGCATCACAACCACTAAGCCACAGCAGAAGTGTTTGTTCAGCGTCTATTTTTAGACTAACATTTTTGAATGTTGGTTCAACAGACATTGAACTTGTGAGTTCTCGCCTATAATTATACTGTGTTGATTACTCATAGACATTATTGTTCATTTGATTATTGTAGATAATTGTGCTTTTCCCCAGAAACTGAGTTGATGTGTAATAAGACAATGCAAATAAACAGAGTTAAAAAAAGTCTGTTATGTTTATTCACACACTATAAATTGTTTGAGCTTTACATTTCCTTTCTGAAGCAGCTTTATAATTCGTTCTTATTTTTTCCCAACTTCCCATAAGAATCGCCCCATTAGCGTCCAACCTCATGCATAAATAATCTGGCAAGTGTACGAGATGGGCTGAACAAAATAATATGATTGCAGAAAGCAAACCAACAAATAGTATTGATTTCCTGCAGAACGCAGACAGAAAAATCAATGAATGTATGGCTCTCCCGCGCATCCAAGATCAATTTTGAAGAAAGACGAGACATTGGCAGACAAAGCAAACTAGTTCTGCACCAAATCCCACCAATGTGGAATGGAATACATTTCCCAATCTAACAAAAGAGGTCGCCTATCACTGTCAAAAATAGTCCTGTAAGTTCTTTTGTAAAGAGCTTAAAAGTTCTACTCTATTGAATACCGGTACAATGTTCTTTCAAACTTTTCATCCTTGCTGTTGCGTTAACTATTCAGGTATAGACTAGTTCATGCACCTTGACCCCCATGATGAGCCATTGGATGATTTATTGATCTGTATGCTTGTCTCCTTACTTGTCATTACTAGCACAATGATAGGCTGGGTGTCATACCCAAAGGGCATTATGTTCAACTGTGGAATGATGAACACGTTTGTTTTCACATGTTGCATTCATGAGAGGGCGCAGAAGGTTATTGGCTTAATAATTGCTGATATAGAGGTCAGCTTGTGGACCTGAATTCCATGTCTTTGCACTTTCCTTTGGTGTGTATGTGTGTGTGTGTGTGTGTGGGGGGGGGGGGGGGGGGGGGGCGGATGGGGGGAGCGGGGGGGTAGCAGTACTAAAAGGGGGGATTTCTACAAACTCCTCATGTAACAGTTTAACAAAGCCATATGCACATTGTTATTTCACTCCACTGATATTAACTGATGTTCATCGCATCGTTTCCTATACTTAACACACAAATGTATCATACCATCATTTTATTGTACATTCCTTGGAAGAACATGTAGAAAATATAGGAAAAATAAAAACGAAAACAATAGAGGTCTGGCGAAAATGATGGCAAAGAGCAAGCCGACATTCAGTCCTGCATTCAACTGTGTCTGACAGACAGCCAGAGACAGAAATAGCCTAGTCCTAGATGTTGGCCTGAGGCATAGAAAGACCAGCTATAAATAAGTATTATGATTATGATCAAGGCACTGCAAAAACACCAACAGAAACCACTGCTTCAAACAGTGAAAATACCCATTATAATGAAACGGTGTATATCACACAAACACAATATGTGGCAGTATTTAGTTATATATTGCACCTAAAAGGTATAGAAATATTAAATGCCAGTAAATGTCATCATTCCATATTAAATAATACATATTTAAAACAATTGTGTTTCTTAACTTCTTCCAAAAAAAGACCAATTCTAACAAACTCAATGATTTCGGCATTAATATACTAATACTAATAATAAAATAAATATATCACCAATATCCCTTCTGAATCAGATAGAGATGTACTTTTAATGCACATGCTGTAGGCCTATAACCTGAGTAAAGCAAGCTGTTACCTGAGGAAGCATATTAACTCCTTAATGGACAAGAACATAGTTAAAGGTCATTATTCAGACCTGATGATGATGAAGAAAGTGGTCACATTAGAGTTGGGTAGTACAACACAAATTATTTAGCTTCATTCACATTGATAGGACAGAAAATACTAACTATTTGGTTTGTTTTAACCTCTTGTACCACAATGTGTAACTGCTGTAACAAAATATCCATCCATCCATTATCTCATGATAAGTAAATCTGTTAGCTTAACGAACTCAGTTATAACTGACTAAAAGTAATTTAGCCACGTAGTTATTTAAGCAAAACCATTGCATTACTTTACTTTGTTAAGTCTCATTATTATCAAATATGTATTAAGCCTACTGGACAAAATTCTCATTTTAGTTTTCTCCCTCATTTTCTCATTTAAAGACCAGGTACAGGAAAGCTTTCTGTGCACTCGCCGATTGAAGTTCAAATGTAGGGCTTGCCGTGAACAGAGCATTATCTACCCAAAACTGTTATCCCCAGATAAAGTAAGCTATTTCCTCAATGTCAACAGGATAGTCTGTGAGGTGTAGCGGCTTTTTCAGCTCGAATCTCTCTCCCTTGTAGCTTCTCCAGCGACCGGCAGGAAGGTAGATATCTCTCTCCTGTTTTCCGGGCTCCAAGACCGGTGCTACCATGAGATCGTCCCCAATGAGGAACTGGGAGTCAATTTTATACGCCGTCTCATCACCTTTGGCAAGCCACCACAAGGGCCTAATGATGGGGTCTCCTGTGTTAAGCACCTCACTAGCCAACTCCAGAATCCGTGGTGCCACAATGCTCTCATGGAGTGCCGTGTATTTACGAGCGATCTCCACTACCTCGTTGTCATATGCCCATGGGGGAATAGAGAACTGCATTGATGGCATAAATGCGGCCAGCTCCAGCCAACGGATATAGAGTTCGCGATCGGGTAACACATTATTTCCGTATGTACGGTTCACATAAGCGTTGCCTCCAATCATGTCTGGAAGAATGAACTGATAACCGAGAATGCTGATGGTAAGCACTGTGGGGATGAGAGACTTGAGTCCCAACTCATAACCCCACACAGAGTCCCTGTCTATAGGCCTAAAGAAACAAGATATGTTCTGAGACTGGTAGCCGCTGCGAAGTTCAGCCCGATCGTTGTAGGGAATGGCCATCTCTGTGTAACGTCTGGTGAAAGTGCTCGGATCCCGAATGGGAATTTTAGT
Source organism: Forbesichthys agassizii (assembly GCA_026546735.1). Taxonomy (NCBI): domain Eukaryota; kingdom Metazoa; phylum Chordata; class Actinopteri; order Percopsiformes; family Amblyopsidae; genus Forbesichthys; species Forbesichthys agassizii. The sequence continues at coordinate 5,026 of JAODLL010045720.1, read as the reverse complement.
GCTAAATTTCCAGGGAAGGTAATTTGTCTCACCAGCATCAAATTTGAAGGACCCCACCCCATACTTGGAGCGTAATGAACGGAGGTGGGATGCAAACCAATCGCGAGCTTCTGGATTTGTGAAGTCCACAATGCCACCAATTCCATTCCACCAACGCACCAAAGCCGGAAGTCGACCTGTCGGCTCCCGGACAAACAGACCTCTATCTACACAGGTATGGAAGTTCTCAGAGTCATAATTAACAAATGGGTGAATCCAGAGGGACACCAGAAAACCATCTGCTTTCAGTTTCTGGAACATAGCTGTAGCATTGGGGAACTTAACTGGGTCAAATTGGAACTCCCCATAGCGACTAGTATAGCGGTCATCCAATTCCAGATGGCTGCAATTGAAGCCATGTTTGCGTATGTTAGCAGCATAGGTCAAAAGTTTCTCTTCGTCAATGTCTGTCTTATGTAGTGCCCAAGTGGACCAAATCGGATGACAAAACGTTGTTTTGGCGGGAACCTTATTTGGTTTGTTGAAGTATCTACGGACCATGTACTTGTGAATCGAAGTAACGTCAGAGCCCACACACACTCTGTAGCTGAGCTCAGCACAAGAAGGCTCCCCTGGGTTTGGCTTGAATGGACTGTTGTGGTACCGGGCCTGGAAGTACATGGTCTTTTCTGTATCATTCCAGCCCAAATGAAAGGGTACAGAGTTATTTATCTTGATGGCCGTGGCATTGGACGACAGCCAATAACTTTCCAAAATTCCACCAAACTCATTTCGGTTGGAGTAGATATCGCTAGTGACAAACGGCTTGGGGGCCTGTTGACCGGAAATTGATATAGGCCAATGTTGAATGGCTGAAACGGCTCCGCCATACCAGTGTGAGAACTCATAGGTCATTGCATGCTCCACGGGAATATCGGGAACCAGTTCTTCCCAGCGCACACGATAGCACTGCACTGTATCCTTGGGTCGCACCGTCTCTATGAAGAAATTCAGTTTTCTATCAGTGGTGCGCCCACAGCTTAGGATCTCACCCTCTTTAGAGCAAGAATCTAAATCCAGGGTTCCAGACCTATTGGTGAACACAGATAACACCATAGTGAGTCGTCAAGTATATTTCCATAAGATTATTATACTTTGGTGTATGACACTTTTTTAAATTTTATATCTGAATTATGTAACTCAACTGTGGAAAGACTAACCTGAAATCCATTCTGAAGACGATTGAGCCACCCTGGTTTCGAATAATGTAGCCATCTTTATTCAGGTCCAGTAGTTGAGTCTTAAGTAGCTCAGCTTTGCGGAGTGAAGCGATGTAGTAGCACCACGCAGTCACTGCAACGATTACAAGCACCAGCCCTATGACGCCAGCTGCGACGAAAGGCCGTGTGTTCTGGGCGCGTTTTTGTTTGGGGACGACGTCGGTTATGGTTCCCCCTGCCCCTCCGGGTACCACTTGATACATGACTTGTCGTTAACTGCTGTCAGTTGGTGATTTCCTACACGCGGTTCTCGTTTGAGCAAGGATGTTTGCCAGGCATGACCTCCACAGTCAATGCTGTACTTTGACCTTGTTTTTCACGCTACCTGTCAGTAGACAAAGAATACAGACAAAAAAATTCAGAAATTTTGGATTTTAAAGTAAAACAAATTTGCACCTTATTTTGTAGCTCATTACAAATTCAGCATTAAAAAAAAAATGTATATGTGTGTGTGTGTATATATATATATATATATATATATATATAAATAAAAATAATGTTATGTAATTGGTCTATTTAAAAAAAATTAATTAAGAAACATAAACAACCAAAGAAGACCAGCTCTGAGTAATGTGAACCTGCTGTATGTAATGTTATATATGAAATAGCCTATATTATTATTACAATAATGTAATAATATTACAAATCTAGTACATTATTTGCTGCCAGAGCCATGAACCATGAAAATGTTTAACCATATATAACATTTTACTGTGATAAAAACTGCAACTAAGTATGCAGAATAATACTGCATTTTCTTCACAATAAGTACGCTACCTTTGCAAAGCTACAATGCAAAATTATTTCTTTAAGCAGTTCTAACTTTGCACTGACAAGTTACAAGCCTTGAACACAAGTAGCCCATATGTTCTTTAAGATCTGAATCAGCAGTCTAAGAACAAAGTGACTGAGAGTTTCACTCTAATTGAAATGAAACTAATTTGTATGTAAGAAGTAGGGTTTGAAAGCAAAGAGGGACTTGGGCTTTAGGCTATGCCAAAGGAACACACACACATACAAAGCAACAACACTTCATCATGTCAGACAAATGGCAAAGTGAAAGCACCATTTTCCCTCTAGCGGGTAACCTGACAGTTTCACGTCTACAAAGCCAATCACCGATCAAGACCGTGATAAACATAGACAGACACATATTCACTGTGGTAACAAGACCTCTAAATGAACAAGAACTCTTACTGTTAATTAAATGGCTGATGTAAGTTAGTTTAACTACAAGCAAATCAGAGTACATTACAACTACAATTAAGTCATTTAGCAAATGCTTTTATCCAAAGCGACTTACAATGTACAATTAGTAGAATATTACAAGGATAAAGGTTAGACATATATTCTTCTGGCTGAGAGACAAACACTCAAACCCAGACCACTATGAGTCTTGTTTCCATTAGATAAGGATTCAGATCTTCTCCTGTCTTATGACTTGAATTTGTCATGACCAAGCTTAATAAGAGCCTAGATACCCCCCCCCCCCATGCAACTTACAGCCGTTGGCTTCCTACAAATGAGGGTCATTGTCTGCCCTGTTCGACTGTGGGAGAGAAATTATAACTGTCTACCAAGTAGTTGCTCGGGAGTTCGTTTATACAAGTTATAAAGTAAACATATTTGCTCGTTGTAAGGGTGTGAGATCTGTAAAGAGATTATGTGCAAGCACATATCAAATATAACATAACAACATATGACAGAATATTGTAAACTAAGTTTAAAAACAACATGTTCTCAGTCATCGTAACACAATATTTATTTAGATAAAACAAAAATGTGTCAAGTCAACGTCAACCGTAGAACTAAAATATGCGAAAGAAGCATATTTTGTTTATGCGGTGGAGACAGTGATGTATGCCTTTTCAGCCGATTCATTATCTAGCCGTCTGTCACATTACGAAAAAGAAAAACAGAAGCGCTGATATATCCTTATATATTTTAAGACGTCTAGGAACACAAAGATGTATGTGCTTCTGTGTAGCAGCCTATAGTCCATAGGCCTAATGTACAGCTGCTACAAGTATAGGCTGCAGAGTAGAGAGCATTGTCAATTTATAAACATAGAAAGATAGCAGTTTTCTTCAAGTGACCCGTGTGTTTTGAGCCAATGTATTGTTAATTAATAGGGTTTACTTAAAAATGTCGATTTACTTCAGAACTTGAATTCAACTTTTGGCTAGTGTGTTACATACGTTATGTTCCTCGGTGGACATTACGCTACAGTAGGCGAAACATTCCGTATTCACCCTTTAACGACCAGACATTACAGGTTTACTTGTTAGTAAAATATATAAATATAATATTTGTAAAGACTATTTAGCCACACATTTAGACTACCTACCTATCACAGAGACTTCGCTTCACACAGAACTTGTTTGCAACAGAACAAGACACCAGACAGACATCGGTCTGTGTGCAAGAAAATTCCAATACAAGGCATGTAGTCGCTTGCCTGCTTTGACCACGCCCACTAAAGAACATTCATTGCTGTTGCAAGGCAGGTGTGGGAAATGTAGTTTAGTAAATGTAGCCCTAAAAAATGTATTTGTATTATTATCATCATCATCATGAACATCATCATTATTATAAAATCTTATTTGTAATTTTAAAGTTTGTTTATTTATTTACACAAAAACTATGCATAAGATATGCATATAGGTTATAGTCCACAGTACAACAAGAACTCGTACATATGCTTGTTTAAGCATACAAATATATTGAATACCTATAAACAACAAGCAAAATATTACATTTCACTGCAATAACAACAATATATAGTGTTATATCATGATAAATAAATAAATGAATAACAACCACATGAAGGGTAGGATACAGGCTAAATAAGACCCATGTGAATTAAATCACATTTGTGTGAAGATTTAACGAAAGTACTCAGACACAAACTGAGGGTGTATGATGTAGTGTCCCACTTGATAGGGCTTCACCACCTGAAAGCAGCTGTAGCCACCGCTGTTAAGAACAAGCAGCAACATATTGCATTACATTTTTGTAACCATGATATACTGTGTTTCACAATACTGTGTTTTGTATCCTATACCACTAAAAAATAAATTTAAAAAGTGCACGAACCACAATATTACAGAAGAGCATGTGCGTTTGAGTGCGTGCATGCATGTATGTGTGCTTTGTTACCTTTTTTGTAACTAAATGGAATTAAGGACACTACAATCCATACTGTACATACCACAGGTCCTGTGTGCTACTAGGATGGGATCTCCAGGACTGTGTATGTGATATGTGGTGCTGTGCATCATAACTCTGATGTCTATGGTGCTGTGATACAAAAGTGCTGCTCTGGGGTCCCATCTGAGGGTTAGCTGCTGAGAGTTGCCTGTCAGAAGAAAAGGCACATTTGCATTTTCCAGCATAGCGAATTATGACAGAAATAATCACAGGAATTCATCCATCCATCCATCCATCGTCATCCGCTTATCCGGAGTCGGGTCGCTGGGGCAGCAGCTTCAGCAGGGGACTCCCTTTCCCGAGCCATATTGCAAAGCTCTGATTGGGGGATCCCGAGGCGTTCCCAGGCCAGTGTGGATATATAATCTCTCCACCTAGTCCTGGGTCTTCCCCAAGGCCTCCTCCCAGCTGGACGTGCCTGGAACACGTCCCTAGGAAGGCGCCCCGGAGGCATCCTTACCACCTCAACTGGCTCCTTTTGACGCGAAAGAGTAGCGGCTCTACTCAGAGTTCCTCACGGATAGCTGAGCTTCTCACCCTATCTCTAAGGGAGAAGC